>CAWUFW010009606.1:600000-769890 GCA_963921515.1 Calotriton arnoldi | reverse complement strand
AACCCTAACAAAGGGTCAGTTAAACAGTGCACACCTCCAAAAGTACTGGATATCCATAAATTGAAAGTCGAATTAGAAGAAATAATAGCAGGAAATGTAGGAGTAGAACGCTTGAATACCTATGATGAAGAAGAATTATTATTCTTGTGCAGGAGTATCACTAGAAATGTAAAGATATTCCATGAAAAATTGTCCAATTTAGCACTACAGATGGGAATCGAAATAGGAGATCAAAAGTATTACAGAAACCATATAGAACAGAATTTGCGGACAAAGATTTAGAAAATATGAATGCATCTGGAAGAAGACTGCAAATAAGAGAATTAATGTTAGTTTTACAAAAATGGGGAGATCTAGATAAATGGAGATCTAGGTGGGCCAAGAAAAAGGAAGAAGCACGAACAAGTAGAACAGCATCAGAAAATGTGATGAAGGAAGCAGGAAAAGCAGACCAGATGTATCCAATGCGAGAAGTTGCGGGAGGAGGATATGTACATGTCCCATGGAGCAGACAGGATATTTTATCATTTACGAATGATTTTCCAAAATTGAGAGAAAAACCAATTGAATGGTACAAACAGGTTGAAAGGTTTGTGAAGGTGTCAAAGGTATTGTTGAAGGATTTAGATGGTCTGTTTGACATAGTGGTACCTGCCGATTTATGGACAGATTGTAAGATCACAGTCAATTGGCCTAGTGATGAATATCCTAGAGATCCGAAAACAGGTGCCCCGTCAAATGACGTGATGAAAAAGTATCAGCAGGTGATAACATACCTGAAAGGGAAAATACCCCCGAAAGAAACAGATTGGGTGAAAATAGATCGAACAACCCAAGAAGCCAGTGAAACAGTACATTCCTATTATGAGCGTTTATTGCAGGTGTTTAAACAGTATAGTGGATTTGAGGACATTGGAGACAAGAACATGAGTCAGTTTGTGTATCGATTTGTTTACGGTCTGAAGCCAGAGATTTGCCAGATGATTAAACAGCATATGCTATGTTGGCAGAGAAAGCCCATAGATGAGATTCTGAAGTATGCAAAATATTGTGGAGACGATATTGAGGATAGACACAAGAAATTGCAGAAAAAAGTGATGTGGGCTCAGGTGAAAATGGCAGAAAAGCAGGGAATTAATTTGGAAAATCCGAGTGAAAATCCAGGAAAAGATCCTGGAACGAGTGGTGATATGGGAAATGGTGGAAAATTTAGAGGACGAATGAGTAGAGAAGAAGCTAAAAAGAAGTTTCCTTGTCATGGATGCGGAAAATTGGGGCATTGGAAGGATGAATGTAAAAAGATTCGGAATAATAATGGCCCAAATCAAAACTTAAATCCACAGATGCAGAATGATTCACAGCAGGGTGTAAATCCCCAAAATCAATTACCACCTCCACCTGTTCAGGGTAATATAAGCAGAGCAAAACATGGTACAGACATTGGATACCCAGGAGGGAGTGGTAAGAATGATTATATGACATCACAATTTCTTTTGCAGGACAATTACTGTAAATACGACTCATGACGGTGCCTAGGAGAGGGGAAGAAGGAGTGCATACTTGGCGCATCCTTACAGGTAGATCAGTCTGGTCCATATGTTGAAGGAAATGTGAAAGGTAATGATATTACTTTCCTTTTGGACACTGGTGCTACCAGGTCTACTGTGAGATCAGCAGACATCCCAGACCTTCCTCTCTCTGGTGAAGATATCCAAGTAGTAGGGGTAGCTAATCAAAGAATTAGAACACCTCTTACAGAACCAATGGAAGTCAAAATAGGAAACTTCAGAGAAATGCACCAATTTGTAGTGTGCGATTCTAGCCCAGTGAATTTATTAGGTAGAGATTTATTGTGCAAAATGAACTGTACAATTTTCTGCACGCCAGATGGTGTGGCAGTTCAGACACCAGATGAGGACCATGTATATAAAATTATGGTTGCAAAACAAGGTACAGAAATAGATGAAATGTTTTCGTTGATAACAAAAGATGAGTTGCCAGAAGAATTAAAAGGTACAGTAAACCAAATAGTATGGGATTTCACCGGAAAAGAAGCAGGACTTATGGCAAAAATAGATCCAGTTCAAATTACTGTAAAAGAAGGTGCGATTTTCCCAAATACTAAACAATACAAAATGAGTGCAGAAGTAAAAGCAGGAGTCATTGAAGAAATCAATCGAATGGTAAAACAAAACATTCTAAAAGAAGTAATGAGTAGCCCATGTAATTCACCAATCATGGGACTAAAGAAACCTAGTGGAAAATATAGGATTGTTCAGGACCTGCGTAAAATAAACAAGATTGTGGAACCTTGTTGTCCCATAGTACCAAATCCTGCAGTAATTCTATACCAGATCCCTTGGAATGCAGGATGGTTCACAGTAATTGATTTGTGTCAAGCATTCTTTTCAATACCATTGCATCCAGACAGCCAGTATCTTTTCTCATTTAAATTTGAGAACAAGGTCTATGTGTGGAATCGTGTTCCTCAGGGGTACACAGAAAGTCCTTCCATCTTCAACCAGATACTGAAAAAGTGCCTGGAAAAACTAGTGATGCCAGGAAGCTCAGTTTTAGTTCAATATATCGACGACTTATTAGTAGCGTCGACCACCAGAGAAGACTGTGTTGTTGACTCCATAGCATTATTAAATCTTTTGGCTGAGGAAGGGCATAAAGTCTCACCTGAAAAGTTACAGTTTTGCAGGACAGCTGTTAAATATCTGGGACATCAAATTGAGAGGGGAAAAAGAAGAATAACCTCTGAAAGAGTAGAATTAATAAAGAGAATGCAAATGCCTATAACCCAAAGACAAGTGAGAATGTTCCTAGGAATAGTAGGATACTGTCGACAATGGATACCAAATTTCTCCATGTTAGCTAAGCCCTTAATTAACATGACGAAAAAGAAAGCAAAGGACCCTGTTGAGTGGGAGGATGAAAGTGTAGAAGCTTTTGTAAAATTGAGAAACGCACTTTGTTCAGCACCTGCCTTAGGCATGCCTGATTATAAAAGAGAATTCGCATTATTCTGTCAAGAGAGAGAAAACTGTGCACTTTCTGTCCTAACTCAGAGACATGGACTAGACAGACGTCCTATAGCGTACTTTTCTGCTACATTGGACCCAGTAGCAGCTGCGTTGCCAGGATGCTTAAAAGCAGTGGCAGCAACTTGTTTGAGCATTGAACAAAGCGAGTCAATTGTGATGGGACATCCTGTAAAAGTGTATGTTCCACATGCAGTTGTGATTCTGTTGACAAGAACCCGAACTCAGCATCTTACTCCTAGTCGGCTGACTAAATATGAAAGGATAATTATGGGTGCTGAAAATGTGACCATGGTAAGGTGTACAATAATAAATCCAGCAACTTTATTGCCGGACCCATATCATGAAACAAATAAAGATGACGAAGAAGATGAACATGATTGTGTACAAATTACAGAATTATGTACAAAACCACGCCCAGACATAGAGGAACAGCCTCTTAAAAAGCCAGACAGGGAGCTATTTGTCGATGGTTCATGTCAAAGACATGAAGATGGTAAACTAACTGCTGCCTATGCGGTATGTGAATTAACTGGAATAGTCGAAGCATCCTATTTACCAGGAGTAAAATCTGCACAAGTAGCTGAATTGATTGCTTTGATAAAAGCTTGCAAAATTGGGAGGAATCAGAGAGTGACCATATTTACAGATAGTCAATATGGTTACGGGGTTGTGCATGATTTTGGCCAACTGTGGATGCAGAGGGATTTCATGACTTCTTCAGGATCCCCCATTAAAAATGGACAATTTGTAAGGGAATTGCTAGAAGCAATACAATCACCAAAAGAATTGGCTGTGGTGAAATGTGCCGCACACCAGTCAGGAGATGACTGGGTGGTAGTCGGCAACAGATATGCAGACTTGGTGGCTCAACATTGTGCCAAAACCAGAACGTCAGTCAATAAGAGGGTGGAAAGAATGGGAATCAGCTGCCAACTTATGCTGTATATGCCACCTGAAACTTGGAATGAGGTGAAGAAATTGCAAGATGAGGTTGATGAAAGTGAGAAAAATTTGTGGATCAAAGTGGGTTGCTCCCAAAGAGGAGAAGATGAAGTGTGGATCAGTGCAGATGGCAGACCAGTCATGCCAGACTGTTTACTCTCACAAATGGCTAGAATGCATCATGGAGACACACACATAGGGAGAGATGCAATGATTAGGCTGTTCAGACAAAATTGGTACAATCCCAAATTCAGGGCTGTTGCAGAGAGTCTTTGCCAGAGATGTCTAACTTGCCAAATGCATAATCCAGGCAGGAAAACGATAATTGGGTTTGGAAAGATTGGAAAGGCAGAGGGCCCATTTATAAGACTCCAGTTCGACTTCATACAGTTACCACCATGCAGAGGACTAAAATATGTACTAGTCATAGTGTGTCTGTTTTCAAAGTGGGTGGAGGCTTACCCTACTAGGAGAAATGACAGTATTACAGTTGCAAAACTGTTGTTACGTGAGCTCATACCTAGGTTTGGTTTCCCAGTATCTTTGGAATCAGATAGAGGAAAACACTTTAATAGCGAAGTGATCCAGATAATCTGTGAAGCATTTCAAATCAAGCAGAAATTGCACTGTGCATATCGCCCAGAGGCTTCTGGAGTGGTTGAACAATTAAATGGCACTATAAAGTCAAGATTGGGAAAAATGTGTGCATCAACATCATTAGAGTGGCCAGACGCATTGCCACTTGTCTTGATGGGACTCAGAAGTATACCTGACAGAACGACAGGATTAAGCCCTCATGAAATAATGATGGGAAGAGCAATGAGACAAACACATGTTCCCACAAACAAATTAGTGAATATATCTGATGATATGGTTCTGGATTATTGCAAAGGATTGGCTGACCTAGTGCGTTCTGTCTCTCATCAGGTTGGAGAAGACGCAGTTTCCAGGCAGCCTGAACTAGAACATGATCTGAATCCTGGTGATTGGGTGGTAGTGAAGAATCACACCAGAGAAACGTGTCTATCACCCAGGTGGAGCAGACCTTGTCAAGTTATATTGACCACCAATACAGCAGTGAAGTGTGCAAGATTTCCTAATTGGATTCACGTAAGCCACACAAAGAGAGTACCAGAACCTGAAGAAGAGAATCTACAGACAACGCCAATCACTGAAGAAGCTGAAGGTTGCCCAGCTGAGGAATCTCAGGCTAGAGGTTCGAGAGAAGCTGACGGAGAACAACCGAGCACAAGTCAGGATTGGATACCAGTGGTAGAAGTTCCTGAAGTATATTACAGAACGAGAAATCAAACAAAATTGGAGGAAATTGAAGAAGATCAGATAGGTGAAGAAGAAGAAGTTCAGGATCAAGAAGAAAAGATAGTAAAAGATCCTGAACTAAATCAGATAGGGAAAGAAAATTGGACTAAAAACAGTGAAGATTTAATTGACTTTACACAGGGAAAGACAGGTTTAGAAGAATCAGGTCAGGCTGCAGAAGTTCACAGTGCAATAAGCCCTGATCAGAAGCAGTTAGATCAAGAAGAATTCACTAAAGAAAAAGGGGTAAATACAAATGAACATAAAGAAATAAAAAAGGAACAAAGCCAACATCTTGAAAGTCATTGTGGAGCTACTGAAAAGAAACCAATCAGACCTGAAAAAGAACAAACAAAAGAGGCAGTAATCAAAGAAAACAAAACAGTATTGAGCAGTGAAAATAACGAGATCTTTGAAGACGTAAACAGAGAAACAGTGCCAACAAAGAAAACAAGAAAAGGAGATCATTGGCCAAGTGTCATTAAAAGAGTAAAATACCACATAACAACCAGAAGTGAAGATCCAGAACAAGTACCTGAAGTGACAAGCCAAACTGAACAAGAGAAAAAGTCAGGAAAAAGAAAAAGTAAAAGACTGAGACTTGTGAATAACAAATTCAAGGGTCCTGACTGGACTTATATCATTCTTGAAGATTTTGAAAGCTCAGAGTCAAGTGACAGTGGTGGCGAAGGAACAAGTGCAGAACTAACATACGAAGAAGAAACAAGACCACCCTGACTAAACAAAAGAATCATCTAAAGAAAAGAAGAAGAGATAAGAAGAGAAATCTTCCTTGTCGAAAAATGCCTGATGATAGAGTTACTGGGAGACCAAAACGAAATTGTTGTAGGAGATGCTGTGCAATCTGCATATGTAGTCTAGTATTGGTGCTTATAGTATGGTTAGTCCTGATTGTAGCAATTCCTTACCTTATGATAATAGATAAGAAGATAAATAATGAAACTAAAGGGAGGACAGCAAACATGAAGGGCAATAGAGTAGAATTAATGGCAGAAGATGAGGCAGAAATTCATCATGAAATAGCTGATAACGACACTAGTTTAAATGTTTTCACAAAGTTATTGTTTCAGTATGTAGACACAATGGAAGTTAGTAATTGTTATGTCTGTATGAAGTTACCTGAATCAGTAGCGGAAGGATTAACATACCATCATTTACCACTGACATATGGCATCTCATGTAGTGTATTAACAAGTTTATTTTATAGAACAGGTAGGCTACAGTATTATTATTCAAACTTAGATGTGATATTTTCAGAGGTTCCGATTCGCAAGAGTATGAACCCAGTGCTTACTAGTCAAGACGCACAGTTTATGGGAGAGTTTTTCTTAACAATGAAATCGATAGACATAACACATGCACATAGACACAATCTAACATGTTCTTTACTAGAAGAAGAAAAGATATTTTTGAATTTAGTAGAAGATAGAAGACATGATTTTCAAAAGAAAGCTTCAGAGCATAAGGCTCAGTTGCCACCTTGGGCGGAGAAGGAAGGGAGTTATACACCTGGTAAAGCTCAAGCTGCAATGGCTCTGGATTTCGTAAAGAAAGGGAAAATTTGTCTTCATAGGTTAAAGACTGATTATAACAATGTTTTCATCGGTACCAGTGAATGTGAACACAATTTTTTAATTATTGGAGGTTGGGGACTCAAAGGAGGAACAGATTCAGTTTTTCCTGGAATCTATTATGTATGTGGGAATAAGGCTTACTTTAGGCTTCCTGCACGGTGGTATGGAAGTTGTTATTTTGGAATAGTTTTTCCAAAGATATACCACGTAAAAAGAAACACTGGAAGCAATGAAAACAATAATGAATTAATACGTAGTAAAAGAGCTAGTTTTTCAGAAATTGTAGGTGATATATTTGGTGCATTGATACCTTCAGTGGGAATAATTCTGAACTCAAGGAAAATATGCAAATTGTCTACAGTGGTTGATCGTTTATCAACGGATACTGCTGGAGGTTTTCTAATGATTAATACGGAGATGGTTGCGATTAGATCTATGGTGATGCAAAATCGACTTGCTCTTGACATTCTATTGGCAAAAGAGGGAGGAGTCTGTAAATTATTGAAGACGAAACATTGTTGCACTTATATTCCTGATAAGAGTGCAGAAATTGGAACGTATATTCAGAACATAACTAAACTTGAGAAAGAACTAAAACCACTGGAAGTTGATAGTGTATGGGAAAGATTGACAAATAGTATCTCGTCAATTGGAACCTGGTTTGCTAATATAGGGAAAGGACTTATAGGTCAAATATTAGTACCCTTAGCAGGGATAGCAATAATAATTTTAGCAATAACAATATGGTGCAAATGCTGTAGAAAGAATGGAACATATAAAGTGACAGGAAAAGGAAAGAAGAGAAAACTAGATGAAATCGAACTAGAAGAATGGAGAAGTGATTTATACAAGAAATTAAAAGGAGACTGTAAGAATAGAAAAAGTAAAAATGAGAATGAAACGATTTGCTAGAAGTTGGCATCTGATTGAGGGTAGTATTTTGATGGCTCAGAAACGCCATCAGAGAGGGGATTGATGGAGCAAGGTTTCAAAAATGAAACTTGCTTGTATGCAATCCTCCTCATAGTATTAATTTATTAAACTTGTACTGTCAATACTAATCTTTGCATTCACAAACACAGAAGGGATAGACGCTTGCCTATGTGTTTTACTAATGAATAACGCTTGTCTATAAACCAAGATGGCCGCTAAAAGCGCGGGACTTCATTGCGCATGTCGCAACCTGATCACATGGTGTGACGTCTTTCTTTGCTTGGTGGGAAACTTCTGCTTCTGCGCAGTGTGCATTAAAATGGCCGCTAAATGTTTTCACATGCTTAAGCTTGCTCTCATGTCATTATTAAATTGTCGTTTTCTTAACGCTACTAATGCAGGATAGTATTATGATTAAATGGGAATAGAGTAGGGAAAGTGGGTATACAGTGAAACTTTTTATTTGTGATTTTAATATTTTCTTCTTACACTTTTAGTAATTCGTAAACTTGGGCCTGGGTTGGTGTCTTGAAACTCGAGAGACAGAGGGTTCTGCGCATGTGTCCTGTATGCCTGCCAAGTGAAGTCAACTTGGACGTCTCCCAAGGCCACGACCTATTGGCCGAAGATGATGTACCCAATGTTTCCGGCGGACAAATTGTTACTTTTCTCCTGTAAAATGTATAACATTTGTCGTGAGACGGGTGGGAAATAAAGCGAATGTATTAATTTGAAGGGGAGGGAACGTAAAGACAATAGGCTTTACAATTTAGGCCAAATCGATATGGTGCGAGAATCCACCCCCTGTCCCTGTCCAATCAGAAGTAGTGGTCCCATATTTTAGCAACATTAAGGGGAGGTACATGGGTGTAGAAGGGTATAATAGAATATAGCATTAGTAAATTAGTCAGAAGAGCATGCGTTCACGAAGAACAGGCGTCCATACTGCCAGAGCGCTCTCAACTCCAGACTGCCCAGCTGATCGGTTGCTGACTGAATTCCTGTCCGGAAGAGGTCCTGAGGAGGGGGCGGCGGAGTCCATTAGAGCGGGAGAATCGAGAGAAGTCGAGTATCAGAGAGGGGAACGGCGCAGGCGTCGTTGTAGAGAGGTTACCGGTCCTGTCCTGATCCTGGAAGAAGTCTTTGCTCTTCATCCTTCCTGGGTCCTATCTTTTCCAACTCCTTGGCCAAGGGGCTTGGTTCTCGCATTTAGGTAACTATACTGCAACCTTTAGTTGCGCTGCTGTCTCTATCTTCTCCTCTTCCTTAAACACCGTCATTTATTAGCAAAATCATTTCTATGCTTTTTCTTGGGTATTTCAATCAAGTACCGTGTTTTCTGTATTTTACTCTGCTAAAACTTTAGATAAACATTTTAAAACTTCCTGACTCAGTGGTTATTTCAGGATTATGTACTATAATGAATGTCACTCATTTTAAACTTCCCAATTAGCAAAGGATCCATTGGTAAGTTATTACTCTTCAATCAGAAGGTAATTGGTAGCAGGGACTTTGATAAAAGAGTACATCTGACACCCAGCGTAAGTATTAGTGTAGTGTGAATGTATGGGCCCAAGTGAGTATATGGTGTATGAATGTTGTTGGCTAATATTGCGCTGGATCAACTGTTTCCACTAGTGTACTCGTTCCTAGGCTCTCTCTAGCTTTCTCTCACCCTTTTCCCCTTCAAACTATGCCTCACTCTTTAGATAAGAGGAATGCTTGTTAACGAGATGAGGGGATACTGGGCCGAATTTAATGACTTCAGTCACTGTCTTCCCCAATTACAAGGAGTCACGAGTTATTGGGCCCAAAATTGGAGAAATCATGCTTAATATGGAATTACCAAGTTCAGTTTTACAAGTGTTTCCCGATTCGAGGCCTTGTGCCTGCACATTCAACAGAAAGACATTTGTTTTTACCATTTGCATTCTGTACCCAGTAAAGCTGGAATCTGCAGAACAACATCCCGTCTAACATAAAATGGGCCCCTTAGTCTTCCTGCGAGCAGGAGCAAAATATCATATCAGTATCACAGCGTGTTATTCTGTACATGTTGTTTATGATTCAAGAAACCTCATCAATGGTTTCCTCTCTAAAGGTGAAGATGTTCAGCCTAGCTGTGAAGAAATGTTGCATGTTCATCCTGCCTCGGTTTGTCATTTATCAGCTATTGAGCGGATGATAGATTGAATGGATTTAAAAACAATATTTGAAAAAACCTGTTCCGGTGGGCACCACTCGGCTCTAGTAGAATTCCCTGCCACTTGGTCTCTTTCGCACCAGTCTTAATATCAGGTCCATACCTCTCACCTTTCCTCCTTCCTGCCTCTCCCCCAGCTGTTTTCTTTCTAACCTGTATCTGTCTTCTTATCACCAGTTTCTCTTTTTCTTTCTCTCTCACTATAAACGACTTAACATGTCTGTCACTTTATCGGCACACTCTCAATTGTCTCCCTTCTTTCATCTGTACTTTCTCACCTGTCTACCACCCCACCCTTTCAGCAGTCTTTATACCCTGTCTCTTTATCGCATCTCACTCACATCTGTCTCTCCTCTCTTCCTGTCTCTCTTTGGCATCTGCCTCTATGTATATCACAACTCTCATATTGTCATCCCATACCACCAGTTTTCCTCTCTCTCTGATTCTTGGCTGTCTCTTTGTCACCTGTCTATGTGCATATCACCTATCGCGGTCACCTTCCTCATTCTTTTTCACACGTCTATATTTCACTAACACCTGTTGCCCTTCTCTTATGTATTTAATCCCTCTCTCTATCACACCCCTCTCTTTCAGTCTCTCACCTGTCTCTCTTTAGTGTCCTCTTCATGCTCTTCTTTCCTTATTTTCCCCTCATATCCCCTCATAATTTTTCTCTTTTACCCATTTCTCCCCCTCTGCTGTACTTCTTATTTCTTGCTCCCTTCACACGCTCAGGGGGTGGAGGAGTGACAGAGACTAATGTTTACTAGGGTTGGTTCCACTTTCAGAAATAAATAATTGTGTAGCTTAGCTTACAACCGGCTACTGGTTAGAACATTCATGACTTTACTTTCAAACGATGTAGCTCAGCGGTACAGAAAGTAAACAAGGCTCATTAGAGCTTTGTATCACTCCTGTTTCTGACACCGCCCTTACTCCGCTGAGACCAGGGGGTCACCGTTGCACCAATAAATGATGCCCATGACAAAATCTTGAAAGTTCAAGAACACTTCTGTGGGAAATTCTATGTCAAGGAGTTCAAGAACACTTCTGTGGGAAATTCTATGTCAAGGGAGTTCAAGAACACTTCTGTGAGAAATTCTATGTCAAGGGAGTTCAAGAACACTTCTGTGGGAAATTCTATGTCAAGGGATTTGCGCTCCAGGTTTTCAAGTACTGTGGGTGGGAGTGTTGATCTCATGGCTATTTCCTTCAACAACATAATCGTTTCATCATTTAGGCCGGATGCAAGTCAAATAAGGTTGTGTTTCTGGTTGAGAACTGTGGGCAAAGACAGTCAGAACTCTCTGGGGTGTGGCTACCCACAGAAAAATAACAGTCCCACAGAACTTCTGATGAATACTTATTCTCCGTTCTCCACTATCTGATCTAATCGTGTGCAGAGATATGGAGACCAGAGTACAGTAGAGCCAGACAACAGTTCTTAAGAATGGAGAGTCTTTTGAGCTTGCACAAACGAGACACTTCAGGGTTGAGTGGTCGGGATTCATGCCCTTTTGGCGCCCTGCCTGTAATATACTATTGTGCGACCTCCTTCGTAGTGTCTGTAAAACTTACCCTTTGTCCCTAATTTTTGTCCTGAATTTTGACCTTCTGTCCTGAATTTTTGTCCTGAATTTTGACCCTTTGTCCTGAATTTTTACACTGACTGTCCTGAATTTACAATTATGCCAGTTGGTCACCCTAAGCCAAAGAGTTCATTTCCAGATAAAAACGAAAAATCCATTTGGTAGCTCCACTGGGCTGCAGCTCCTGCCAGAGTTCACGTTGTTAGTTTTCATTTTGTGGGGTGTTACACCATTGAAAGGAGGGGTGGAGGAATCTACTCATGAGCTAATGTGCAAGGCGAAGCAATGGTGTGATACCTTTATGGGAGATGGGCAACAAGCATCCTCACATTTAATAATGGCTAGAAGAGTGGGATGGGTTGGTGTTAGGAAAAAAGAACTCGAGGGGGGCTGTATGGTTTTAAATATGAGGCCCCAGGATGTCACATGCAGCCTATTATCTCATAGAGCAAGTGATCATAAGTCTGTTACAGGCATTAGAGCCCTTCCTCTGGGATTCTTTTACCCTCCCAGTGAATCTTCTCTCTCAGACAGGATGTTAAAGTTAAAAGGTGGTATGGAGGGAGGGAAGAAGGACCAGCCTAGGCCGATCTACTCACATGCAGGTTCAGCCCTTGATTGGTTTGGATTGTATTGATTGACTGAATGACACTGGTGTTGGGATGAACCAGGTAAAGGAGAGCAGTGAGACTGTGAAATCTTGCCTTCCGCAGGAGATTGGAAAAAGCCCAGGACCTATTCTTAAAGTAGTCAGTTGGAATATCACAGGCATTAATAACAAAAAAGTTGTTGGCTGTCCAGCTAGATTTCAAGAAAGCCCCAAGCTAAGTGGTTATCAATTTTATAATTCTTTTGAGCATTTGCAATGTCTCAAAAGCGTTCTCAGTTTCTATGAGGAAAGTCAGAGCTCAATATATTCGGTGCTTATTTTACGTGATTTTAATGTGCATTTGTGCCCGTTGGGTTGTCTAATATATGATGATCAATTTTCTGAGAATTTTGAAATTGCTTGTTTTGAGCATACCCCTCAAGGAGAGTTGTTAGAGAATATTCTCGCTGATGGTAATCTGCAGTGACTTACTAACAAATAGGCAGTGGAACCTATCCCATCTTTTAGTGGGAGAGGATGTAACTCGATAATCGATCGTGTCTTCATTTCTGCCGCCATGATCAAACAGGTTACAAATTTTGAGTTTAGAAGGAGTACATTTAGCTATCATAATCCCCTTGCCCTTAAAGTAGATGGGAAATAGGTGCAACCGACAAGTGTGATGCGGGGGAAGGGGATCGGGAGATAACTACTAAGGATCAGGATCGTCGGATCAAATGGGGTAAGGTCATACCAGAGTCCTTTGCCATTAATCTCTACAGTGTATGTGAACATGATATCATTATTTGTCTAGGTATGGACAAGAATGATTAGGAGGTTCTGATGACCTTTCATAGGATTTGTGGGCAGGTTGCCAAGGATCTCAGAAGGCCCGTGGGCAAAAAGGCCACATAGGGGGAGAGATTGTCCGATCACACCTGTTCAAGAGCACATCGGGACTTGATGAGGGCATTGGGTCACACTCCCAAGGATAGGAACAAGATAGTTATGATGAGGAAAGCATATAAACAAGCCCTGGCTGCCCCCAAAAAAAGAAAGTAAAAAGAGAGATTGTGATGCCCTCCTGCAGGAAAGTGTTTTGTATATTAGCTCCAGTGGCGGCCGCCACCACCAAAAGGTGAGGGGGGGCAAGGGAGGGAGGGACGGGCGGCAGGGAGGAAAATGAATAATTTTTAAAAAACGTACCTTTTCTCCGCAGCCTTCAACACCGACGGCCGCCGCAGCCTCGGAGCTCTCCCACAGACTCTGGGAAGGCCGAGGCTGCTCAGCCAATCCTGGTGCTGCTCTAGGAGAGCAGCGCCAGAATTGGTCTGAGCGGCCTGCTCTGCCGCTCAGACACTGCCTGTGAGCCTGCGACATTTCTCCAACCCGGCTGTAAAAACAGATGGTTTGGAGGAATAGAAGTGTGCATGGTATATTTGGCCGGTACATACATGCGCACTTCTAAGTGCAACCACCTGCCTGTCAGGGCCCAGCCCCGCCCTACTCTTAACGCATGTCAGAATCAGTCAAGGAAAAATAAAATTATACTGTTTCATTATCATTTTAATTTTTGTGACTGACTCGGACGAGTGGGGCAATGCGCCTCTGACATTACGGAGGAGCCGCCCCTAAGTAGCGCAAAGTTCTGGGGGGTGATCAATAGGCCATTTTTTAATTGTGATGGATTGCATCATTGCCCCAGATATCTGGCTCTCGCACTTCAAGGGAATCTATGAACATGTAATGGAAGCTACCGACACTTTAGATCAGGCTGAATGGAGCGGTGACTACACCTTGAGTCTAACAGTGGGGGAGATTTTTGAAGTATCATAACCATGTCCAAGGAGAAAGCGACAGACCCAGATGGGTTCCCTGTGGATCTATATAAATTTGATCTGCAAGTTTGGGCAAAAATGTTAACTTGCATACGTAACGCGGTGTGTAGGAAAGGTATCCCAAAGACTTGGTCTATGTCTATATTTGTTCCCGTATTTAAAAAAGACCTAAGATCAGACCCAAGATGCTACTGGCCGATCTCCCTTAAAGACACAGCCGTTACGGTTTTAGTGAGAGTCATCCTTTCTAAGCCAATGGAGTGGTCTGAGTAGAACAACATGATTTCTGGTCTTCAATATGGGTTTAGGCCGGTAAAAGATACCCTGGACCAATGCCTGAACCTACATTTAATTATCGGCAAATACACAGTTGCAAATAAAGGTATGTTGTTTATGGCATTCATGGATCTCACTTCCGCATTCCATTGAGTAAATAGATCTAAACTGTGGAGGGTGTTTGACCGACATTGGGGTGGACCATAACATAGTCAATTTCCTACATGAACTACACTTGGATCTTGTTGCCTCGATATGGTATAACCAGGCAGGGAGCTTTTCTGGGCACTTCAATTTGTATAGGGGGGTTAGACAAGGTAGCATCCTGGCCCTGTTTTTATTTACCTTATACATAAACAACCTGGGTCCTGTGTTGTTTGCAGCCTGCACGAATATTCCAAGGGTTTGTTCGCAGTTATTGCCCGCGCTTCATTAGGTGGACAACGCAGTCCTAATTTCTAGGCCTGCAGTAGGCTTGCAACAGTTGGTCAACTCTTTTGTGGCCGTTATGAGTGCATTAGATCTGAGCAGCAATTTTTCAAAATCGCACACTATGTTTGTTGGCTCCAGAAAACATCAGAAAAAATGCTATGGAGGAGGCACTGAATTATCCAGAGTACCTACTCTTTTCATATTTGGGGGTCCTTTTTGATGAGCAAGGCTCATGGGGCCCCCAAAGTAAGGTAAAAAGGAATGCATTCTCATGAGCTGCAGCTGCGACCTTTGACTTTGCTAAAAGGTTGGAGATTATGCCGGTGCAGTCACGCATTAAGGTTTATCAGGCAAAGTGTATCTCAATCGCCAACTATGGTAGCGATATTGGAGCTATCTGGACATGATGGATCTACAGATTGTTGAGAACAGATTTCGCAGAAAGTTGTTAGCTGTTCCACAGTCAGTACCCTCATATATAATTCATGAAGAGTTTGGGTTTGGCTATATAGGTGACCTATTGGCGCTAGCGCCCTTGCTCAGATGGATTAGGGTATGTGTAATCCAGTTCTAGCCCTTAATCGAGCAGGTATTGAGGATTGCCTGACATTAGACAGGGTGTTACACATCCCCTGGTTTGAATATAATAAGGATGTAATGAGTAAACTAGGTCGCTCTGATTTATTTGAGAATCTGCATGGTATTACAAAGATGGATTCGAACTGGGTGAAGGAACATTTTCTCTCTATCACGGGTTCAGGAAGAGAGGCGCTGAAGCTCACTAAACCCACTGTTCGGACCTACATTATGCTGAAAACTTGCCCCTCTGTTGAGTCGTACTTAACAACAGTCACATTAAGCCATCACCGCCATCTGTTGACAAGATTCAGATTAAATCTGTTACACTGGTCTTTGGCGGTTCTTCAAGGCAAACATAAGGTGAAAGACAGAGGTCCATGCTTTTGTGACAATTTTTCCCCACATGACACTTTGCATTTCATGTTTTTCTGTGATCATTAGAGAGCCTTATAGCAATGATACATAGTCCCGGTATTAAAGGAGTAATGTTTTGAGCAAATTAGACCAGCTCTGGTACATTTACAAATGTTGACAAGTCCTTTAATATGTTTTAATATAGCAAGTTTTTTGATAGGGGCTCTTAGAATCAGGAAGCGGTTACCTGGCTGAAATGATGATTTTATGTTATGTACGCATGATATGAATTTGCAGTTGTATTTTAATGTATTTATATTGGTTTTAATTCTTGTATGATAACATATTTTTATGGTTGTGTATTTGTCATATGTTTGCTTTTATGGTTTTTATTAACCAAATAAAGTTTTTCTGGCTGGCAATGATTGTGGTATAAAAAGCCAGATGCAGACATTGTTTTGTAAACTCAGAATAATGGCCTACGTGTGCATTCTGTACACTCAGTCCTGGAAATGGAAATCATTTACTCTAGAAACCCTTAAACCGGGTGTCAAAATGTAGCAGGGGAAAGAGGGTGGAGTCAAGGAACGGAGTCATGAAAAGCAGAGTCTGACATTCAAGTTCTGCATTTATTTTCTAAAAGCTCTGCCTCAAAGAAATTGGCAACAAGGACAAATGTGAGAGTGAATCTGTTCTGGCTTACTTAATTGGTCACAAAGAGGCTGCATTTTAAAATATTATACGGGGGGGTTGTGACACCTGCTGCAGTGATCTTTGTATCCACAGCATTTTCAGGGGATGATAATACTAGTAAGATAGCTCTGGTGTTTACTACTCTACCTAGCGAGTTCTGTGTTTGGTCTAGTCATGGATTTGACTCATAACGTAGCATAGGGGTTAATGTGCCTGCTGTAAAGCACATTGTGTAACATGCAGATCACAGATTTGTATTTCAAGTAAATAGGTAGGTGGGTTGATGCTTTTAACACAAAGATATCTTTGTTAAATGTAGTTGATAAGTTGCAATCCTAATATAGAATAGTGTGTCATGAATTGGCATCACGGAGATGCCTGCTAATTGCAAAGCATGGGTTTAGAACCTTATTGTTTTTTTTACTCAATTTGCTGTTATTCTAAGGTTGCTAAAAACATTTTGTTTAGGTAGTAACAATGTCCTATTAGTAGAGACAACCCCAACCACTATGTTACATTTTAAATCCTGGCTTTGTGTTTCTCCTGACCATGCACGCCTAGCATAAAATGCCTACCAGCCTTGGAGATATGTGACTCCTACACCTTATAACCCTCAATGTACATTTCCTGAACATTGATTTACACACTTGTATGAGTTATTATCTCTGTGTAATGTGTGTCTGATTTAAAGTGCTTTGCCGCCCTACAGTGGGGCTGTCCGATATGGGATCCGGCTGGATACCCTCATTTTCTCCATTGAGTACACAATAGGGCAAATTAGTGAGGGAGGTAAGCTAAGGTGTTCTTGTGATAAAGGGCCTCTTGTTTGTAAAGGGGGGCAATGGCAGTCTTTTATACTGTATCTATGGTATTAATTCGGCGAATTTTAGAACTTATTTGCACTCTTTATAATCTGCAACATTGTATAACTTTTGTTTGGAGTTTTTCTCTTATGGATCTTATCCTTAAAATCTGGTTAACTTTAATGATATGACAATTTATTGTTTTATTTCAAATATAATGTTAAACAAACTATGTTGCACCATTCGCGGGTGCACACAGCATACTCATTCATCTTTTGTGTTTTTTCCTTTTAGACTGTCGCCTATGATGAGAGAAGCCATCACAGAGAAGTAACCAGCCAAATATTGGCTTGCACCTAGAAACAACTTAAAAGAAGTCCTCTGTACTGACAAGAATTGTATGTTCTTTGAACACTTCAGTTCGGGGGATTTTTCAAACGGGTCGCAGGTGCTGTAGGAGTTAGAGTTAGGGTGAACTGTCTCCACGTGATTGACATGAACCCCACAAAATAAATGGGGAACATTTATTAAGGTGTTTAGGGCCCCAGTATGGAAGTCACAGAGAGACGTGATGGGTGCCATTGTCCCTAATGCAAGCAAGGAAGTTGCCCTTGCCTCTAGCTGTGCTGTAAAATACACTCAGATAGGAGTACAGTGGGCTTCCTAAATCCCTGGGCTCTGGTGCTACTCCACCTGATTCACTATTTATACATAAGTCTTTGCTTAGAAAGGCTGCCTGTCAGCCTTTGGAAGTGAAGAAGAAACATCCATCGAGGAACACGGTGTAATTTATATTAAAAAACATAGATTGTGGCTTGATTGGTTTACTAGTGAAGTCTCTGTGTTACTGAATCAGGGGTCTCCAGTACTTGTATTTGCACATCTGGGCCTGAATTGCATATCTGGCCCATTGTCCCTGTTTGCACTCTGGCACACACTGAACTAGTTGTACCTGGCATGGGCCGCTGCAGTGAACCTGAATACACATAAAACTCACTTTCCTCAGTGCAGGCACAAACTCTAACAGTTCTTACTGGCACTAAAGAGAGTCAGCTGCAGCCCGTGCGAGTAAGAGCGGTGGGGCGGTGGTGTGGGAATTTCGACAGACAACGACAAGGGAAAATTAATTATTTGTTTAATTTTCCCTCGTGGTTGTCTGTTGAATCCCCCCCGCAACCCGGTCCCGCCGCTCTTACCTGCACGGACCGTTGCTGAAGAGAGTGCATTAAGGAAAAACAGGACTGACTTTTGAAACCGCTACACTAGATGGACCTGCCCCTCTCTGAATAGGGAAAAGACATTCCCTGCTTGTGGGTGCAGTGCTGTCTACAGGAGGGTGTCAGGGGGGGTCCTTCTCACCACCATGCCCATCTCGGTAATATTTTCCTAGAGGGAGTAGGCAGACAGTGCGCCATCTGAAAGTATGCCTTCTGCATATGTCACAGAGTCACTTCAACTTCTGACAGCTTTTTTCCCTCTGTGACCCTGTCTGTATTACGACGCAGGTGAAAAGGCAATGAACCCCAGTTCAAATGAGGATATGCTCATTGTGATTGTAATGGTGCTAAATGTGCACCAGCGTGATCTGTATTATGTAAGAGGACAACAAGCGTCTGTGCCCCCTTCTATAATACCAAAGTGCTCCAGGGGTGCAAGAAGCAGGATCAAATGTCCATTGCATCTGTGGGGCACAATCTTTGATGAGGCCAGAGGAATCCACGCTTATTTCTCTACACAATTGAATACATAGTTTCGGGAGTCATGAACCTCATATACTGTACCAACCCCTTTCC
Source organism: Calotriton arnoldi (assembly GCA_963921515.1). NCBI lineage: Eukaryota > Metazoa > Chordata > Amphibia > Caudata > Salamandridae > Calotriton > Calotriton arnoldi. The sequence goes on along the minus strand of CAWUFW010009606.1, from coordinate 750,901 downwards.
TTGATGGTAAGCTATATGAGATATTTTACAGGTTATGGTACTGGCTGAAACACGTATGCTAAATGAGCATACAATATAACAAGGTAGTCATTTATTAAAAGTTCTAAAAAATAACTAAACATTATTGAATGCTGCGACCAACCAGTGGATTAACGTTTAGCAAAACCAGAGTCTGGCTTCTCTTGTAGCAGGGGAGCATTGTCGATAAGTTCACATATTTGGTTACAAATGCGGTTAAAATTGTGTTTGAATACTGTATTATACAAATGAATAAAAATAGCAAAAATGCATTTGGTTAAAAAATAAAAAGAAATACATATGAATGGTAAATTCAGATGTATTTCCCTCCATTTGGTGCTTGCTGTCATGAAGGTTCTGATTCATACAGGATTGTATAAAGACCCTCTCTTCTTTCTTTGGAATATAGAGGTTGTTGTTTAAGCCTTACAAAATTAGGCTGATGATGACTGAGACCTGGTAGATATGCGCCTACAGTGTGTTCAACATGATTTGAGATAAAAATGAAGTTGAATCAGGTGGAAAATCTTTAATCTTTGAGGTAAGTTTACTCCTTGAGCCATTTTAGTAGACCTCAACTTTTGGTCCACAATGCTTGTTAGCAAAAATTATTTTATTATCCTTACTTTAAAGGGTTTAATTAATAGCCCCTTTCAATTAAACACTCTAAGGTGCATACCCTCGGTCATCCACTCCAATCCTGCCTATATTTCTGTTTCTTCTTCTGAATATTCTAACCCTTTTTTTGTTAATACCACCTCTCTCTTCCAGATAAAATTAACGCTTGGCTTTTAGATCCTCACTTTGAGTCAAAATATATAAAGCAACTATTGATGTTACTCTACTTTAGCTCCTGTAGAGTCTCTTTTTGGACAATGTAATGCCCTCAATTGCTCAGAGGCATTACAGCTCTTTAAGCAACTTTTTTCACACTATCGTTTATGCTCCCAATCCCCCACATAGTTATAAAATCAAGAACCACAAATCCCTGTGGAATCATCTAATCTCGAGCTGCAAGCAGGGCCGGACTGTTGAACAAAAAGCAGCTCTGGCAAAAAATCTCAAACAACACTGCCTTTGTCTCCTCGCACAATCTCTATCTTTCAACCATCCTCTCTATCCTTCACTCCTCCCTCTCTCTCTCTTCTTCTTCTTCTTCTCTTATCACTTTCTTTATATCCTCGTCCTCCCTCCCTATCCTTCTCTCTCTCTTGAAGCCTCCCCATGCATGCTGCAACTAACCATGGGAAGCTGGAGAAAGTGACAGGAGCGGCCCTGCCCGGTGAAATAAAAGGCCTGTCCAAGCCATAAAACAATATAATCATAGAACAGAAAAGGAAATGTGGTAAATATCATTGGCCCAAAAAAAAGTGTGATATTTTGGGCTCATTGCTAATTACAAGTGAACCACTATTGATCTTAAGATAACCTATATGCACGGTACTGTTGCGGGCGCGGGACACCACAACATGTTACCTCAATCAGAATGCCCACATTCACTGGTTTTGGAGACAGTATTAAACCTCAGTTTCATGAGGAAATGTGTCCATCCCTTTCAATGCATCAAAATCAGAAATACAATAAATTAAGTACATGGGCCCACAAAATAACTGAGTTCTAGATCAATAAAAAGTTAAATAGTTTTATTACAGATTCAATAATAAGCAATACAGAGTCAATGCCATAATGCTCTTAATAAAAGGGTGATCAAAGAAATTACAAATCAGAAATTCTTAGTTCTAAGTGGATAGCAAAATCGGGAGAGTAATAGACAGCATCCCTTGTAGAACAGAGAAGCCTTCTAGCTCAAAATCGAGTATTTTTACAAATTGTTATTGCATATGAAATTACAGAAACTGCAGAATCTCTTGATGCGAGCAAATGTATAATTTCATCAGCAAATCAGAGAACATGAAAAATATATACCGCCTTAACACCTAAGCACTATCCCACTACATGATAATTTTTTGCTGAATTAGTTTTTGTTGGCTTTGGGACTCTTTGCACTTTACCACTGCTAATCAGTGCTAATGTTCTTGTGCTCTCTCCCTAAAAAATTGGAAATTGGCATACACCTGATTAGCATATTTAATTAACTTATAAATCCCCAGTAAAGTGGTATACCATCTACCTGCGACCTGTAAGTTAAATGCTACTAGTGGGCCTACAGCACTTATTGTGCCACCCACTTAAGTAGCCCCTTAAAACATGTCCCAGGCCTGCACTTGCACCCTGAATGCAGTTTTAAACTGCCAATTCGACTTGGAAATATAACCCTTTTGCAAAGTCTTATACTCCCCTTTTATTACATATAGGTCACTGCCAAGGTAGTTCCTGAGTAGCCCAGAGGGCATGGTGAATTGTAACTTAAAGGTTGGACATGTACTTTTATGTTTTACTTGTCGTGGTAGTGGGAGGCCTACCTTTCCCGTAGGATAACATTGTCAGGCCTTATTCTATTTAATAAGTGCTAACTTTTGATTGGGAACAGATAAATATTTCATGTTTGGTGTCTGAGAAATTGTGATTTCAAATCTTCTATAATGGCAAAGTCGGATTTAAGTTACAATTTTAAACATGGCACTTTTCAAAAGTTGTCTTTTTTCTGCCCGAACTATTTAGAGCTGAGCTGAACAGTATGTATCCTGCCTTCACACAAAGGACTTATTACCAGTTCGTTGTGCCTGCAGCCAGCCCGGAGCCAGGACAGCGGAGGCAAGAAACTTCAAGCACTTCAAAGGAAATTCTCTAGAAACTTCTTCTACTGCAAAGAAGGCACCAGGTATAAAAAAAGGACCCCCAGACCCACTCTTCAGTTCGCTTTCTGAACCTGCGGAAGGACTCTCAGAGGACTGAGTGCTGCTGTGGCCTGCTGTGTACTTCAGCAGACTGCTTTGCTGCCTGTAGCCCGCCTTGAACCCTCAGAGGCCTGCCCTGCTGTTTGAGCCCTGTTCCACTTCTTGAACCCATTACTACCAGAGTGTCTCTAAGGCAGGGGTCTTCAAACTGGGGGGCAGGCCCCTCAAGGGGGTCTTAAGGGATCCCGGGGGGCACCAGGCTCTGGCCAAAAGATGTATTATGCTGATAACAGTGCTTTGTTTTAAGCGAGTGACAGCAAACCGCTCTGTAATGGGCATCACTAACATCTTTTGTCATTTATATCTGTCTGGGAGTATGTGGCAAAAGGGAAGGGGCTCCAAATATTCTTCAAAACCCCTAACCCCATTTCTAATAATAACACTGTGGATACTTTTACATGTTAGTAATGCCTGCTTGACCAGAAGAGTATGTTTGGCAATCATGTATTTGGCTGCATTTTTTAAACGGTATGAGAACTCCACTGCAATGTTTAAATAAGTCTAGACATATTTAAACATTGCCAATTTAATAGAATAATTGTTAAAAATTCTGAGGGGGGCTCGATGGTTTTTGTTTTCCACTGGGGGGGCTCAGCATTCAAAAGTTTGAAGACCACTGCTCTAAGGGATAATTGGCTGGCCTCCTGATCAGAGCTTAGGGATAGAAAAAGCTCATACCATCTCAAACCCGCACCTAGACCCAGCCTGAGTGAGTCCCAACCCTCCAAGTGGTGCCTCCCCAGTCTTACACTCTTGTGAGTGGGACTAAAGGTGCCCGGATAGCCAAAATCCAAAACTTTAGACTTACATTTTTTGGGGCAAAAAACTGCTCTGAGAACAGAGAGGAGACCGTTATCAACCTGCTAGTCTATCCACCCAAGGTGCATCGCCAGGTAGCTTGACTTCACGGCAGCTCCTGCTACATTTTCCTTCACAGCAGCACATCCTGTTCAGCAATCCTTCACAGAAGGGACATCCAGCCTCGTGGAGTCCTCATTGGCTACAGCCTCCAGCCTTGTCCCGCTGGAGATTTTCGACTTTCAAAACATTTGACTTAGAGCATGGAAATCTTAACCGCAACTTCGTCCAGCAGCTCCTGGACTATGATGTCTCCTCCTCGGACACCATTGCCTGCAGCTTTGCCCCGCTGAACTTCTACTTTCCAGAGGTAAGCGCTGACCCGGCCCAATCCATTGTTTGTATCCGACTGAACTTTGACCCAGCATCACACGACTAGATGTCTGCGGTTGGCGCTTTGCTCTTTTAGGTGCCAGTTTTTACCTTAAACTCAAAAAATTCATAACTTCGATTCTATTGATTGGATTTTTGGTGGTTGTAGTGTCAAATAATTTATTGTTGTGTTTTCACTTTATCACTGCATAAATACTTCACACATTACCTCTATGTTAACCCTCCCTGCTTTTCTGCCAGGCGACCAGAGGTAAGAAGGGGTTAATACAGTGACTTTTGTGGTTCACCCTGACAGGGATTGTGGATGTTGCAAGGAGAGACATGGGCGGGGGAGCAGAAGCATGAGTGACAGAGGTGACTTTCCTTTTTAGAAAAAATGACGTTCACACCTAAATTGAGCCCCAGTTAATACATATCAGAGAATTGCACTTCTACACATTGTAAAGAATGTGTTTCAAAAGCAATGTTACTAAATCAGTGCATACATGTGTGCTCGAGTGCAAAAATGAATTCTGCACATTGTTAATAATGCACAAAAAATATAAACTCACAAAATCTCCCACAATGTAAACACGGTCATTGGCTACTCTTGGCTGCTGTGTAAACAATGGGATTCGACCTCCTCTTTTAAGCATTTACTACTGACATCGGCTGGATGCAATTTCTGTGACAATCTCAGTCATTGTTTGTAGCAAATACGACATTTTGTGGAATAAATGTCACTCCTTGTTAAGTGCATCAAATGCTGAATCTATCTCTGGGGTCTCTCTACTGACTCTGTTCTTGAATCTTAGGCCTCCATGTCTTTGTTGCCACTGTCCTGTATCCTCGTCATAATTCCTTCCATTTTAGGCCATGTATGATGGATTTGTTGTCTTGTAGTTACATAATCTGAAACCTGCAGATTCCACTGTGAAGACTGTCCTATCCAGGATATTGAAAGACCATGCGGCCAGCCATGTTAGGCCAATCATTCATTGACAAATGCTTCTGAAAAGGTATTGTTTCCCCTGTCTCAAAAACGGTTTTGTTGTCCATTTACTAACCACGTTAGATCCCCTGGACCAAGTTAACATTAGACCTAACACACATCTGCCTGGGATTTTAACTATATCACATGCATTTTTTCACTTGACAACGGTATTGCATCCACTATGTGGACCTATCGTTAATGACAGATGGCATGGATGAGAGACTATGGCAACACCAGTGCCGGATTAAACCCCCCCCTCCCCTCCAGCAAATTATCTCCTGATACCCAATGCACCGGATTATTTTTACAAACTGACAGCTGCCAGAGATGAGCTTTTAAGAGGCAAACTGTTATATGAATCTGCTGCCTCTGGTTTATGTACTTTAAGTTGTATTTTGATCTGTTGTCACGGGCCCCTAAAAGGAGTGGGGCCTATAGGCCGGAGCCTACTTTGCCTATTTGGTCATCCGGAACTGTACAGCTCCTGCAACCCGAGCTCCTAAATGATCCCCAAGTACAATAGGTTTTGCTTATGGTAACCACCATACAATGCGAATTTAATTGCTGTTTGAAAAGTTTATCTAAAGTGCCACTCCTGAATAAGGGCCTGATTTAGAGTTTGGTGGATGGGATACCCCCTCACAAATATAATGGATATGCCGTTCGTCATATTGCAAATGCATTACATAATAGATATAATATATCCTATGGCACTTGTAATACGACAGGGGGGACATCCGTCACGTTTGTGAGCGGGTGTCACATCCACCAAACTCTTATTCAGACTCTTAATTTGCTTCTGTGTATCCAAGGCAGTGAAAAAAGATGCTTGAATGTGATTTTAGAACTCTCATGCATGTTTTTGGTGTGTTAGAGAATTTATATATTATATATTAGCTGGAATATTTACAGAATGTTTTTTTTGCTTTTCGAGAATAAACATTTTAGAAGACTTTGAATTCCCCTCGCGCCATGTCTCCAGGAACTGGACCATGCTCAGTGCCTTTCTTCAAGGGCATCCCCTGCAGGCGTCCTCCCACCACTTTTCAGTGTTTTATAAACAACATACCTTCTCAATCCTACCTCTCCGGGTGTTCAGGCAAAGTGCAGGAAGGCAAAGGTATCTCCTTGTGGCCTGTTCGCTATTTGGGCGTTAGGGCCTGGAAAGGGCATTGAGGAACAACCCCTGCCCGTGATGCCCCTCATCTTCCCTTAAAACCTCTCCCCCAGCACTGCTTTTCTGATTAATCAAAACTCATTCCTTGTAAAGGTTTCTGAAGTCTCAGCTGCACTGGTAGATTGCAGATACCATGGTCTGGGTGGATCCCTTAGACACTTCACTAACACATCTGTGGGTTGCACCTCCACTGTCTTGGTTGACATAATACAGTCCTTCTTCTGCATTATCTGTGAATTCACAGTTGCTGGGTGATACTCAATAGAGACTCTACTAACTAAGGGGCATATCAACAAGAGTCAGCGTTAATTACCGCTGACCGCGCTTAGCGCGGTTTTTGTTAACGCCGGCTATCGCTGGAATTTATCGCCATGCTTGCGCTGTATTAATAACGCATAGCGCAATGGCGATATAAATTCCAGCGAAAGCGGGGAAATCTCCGTTTTGCAGGGAACATCGCTGGTTTTTCAGCGATGTTCCCTGCAAAACGGCGATATGCTTGATGATACGACCCTGTGGTCGTGACACAATAATCCACCTCCAATGTTACACATACATTAGTCAGGATTTTAGCAGACGTTAGTTTTTGGCGAAAACCGCGGTTTTCGCCAAAAACTAACGTCTGCTAAAATGCGTGGGCCGCCTTGTAAATATTGCGATGTGCACTTAGCGATATTTTACAAGTCCCCCTGTGTGAAGTACGCCCAGTGATGCCCACTTTGCATCTCATTATAGATGCAGAGCGAGGCGTCGGGGAAAAGGCTGCTAACATGCGCTAATGCATGTTAGCATCCCCTTTAGATAGGGCGATAATATTATCTCCGCTTTTTTGTCTTTTAAAGCCAAAAAAGTGGAGATAAGGCCCTTGTTAATATGCCCCTAAATACACTAAGCTGTATTTGAATCAACTTGGGTTGTGCACCCACTGTCTTGGGCGCTGCACCAACCCTCTTCTGTGTTCTCTAGGAAACTCATTGGATTTTCGCTTCAACAGCTGATGGGTGATAAACCATAGACCCTCCACTAAGGTGTTTATGTATATCCTTTGGTTGTTTCTCTACTGTCTTGGGTGTCACAATATAGACCCTCTACCGACGTGTCAATGAATCTCATTGGGTTGCAGCTGCACTGTTTTCGATGACATGCTATAGACCCTGACGCGTCCTTCAACACTCTTGACTCATGCTTCCATCCCTGATTAGTGATACACCATAGACGCTCTACTAAGTCGCCTTTAAATAATCATGGCCTTGACTGCCACTGTCAGGGTGACACAATATAGACCCTCCCCTGAGTTGTCCTGGTAATTCTTACATTCTCGTTCATCCGCATCTGGGAAGACTGCATAAAGCTGCTAATGCGGCACCCACTGTAGTTCTTGGGCTACCACTACAAAGACATGATCAAGTGCAACCTCTACTTATAGCTGTCTGTAAAGCAAACTGATAAACCCCTCCATGCACAGTCTGGCTATACTTACACTCTCTGCAGCACCCAGGCTTACGTCTTTTGAAGACCTACGCAACACTACTACCCTTCATCCAAGCGTCACACATTGCACTCAGGGCCCTATTTTTGAGGCCTTGTGACAGTTTTGCGCTGCCGTTGCGTCACTTTTTCTGACGCATCGGAGGCGCAAAACATGTCCCCGGTTGCACCCTATTTACAATGTGACGCATCTAAGCAGATGCATCACTTTGTAAACCCCTGCGCTACATTATACCTGCGTCAGGTATAATGTATGCAGGGGGGCGTCCCCACGCAAGTAAGCCTCGTAGAAGTGACGCAGTGAAATCTATGAGATTTCACTGTGCTACTTCTAGGACGCAAATGCGTCAAAATCTTACCCCTGCCTCATGGCAGGCGTAAGAGTGACGCAGTGCTATATTCATAGCCCTCCCTCCTGCATTGCTGGAATTGCGTCATGCTTCCGACAAAGCTCCAGCAATGCGTCATTTTTGCGCCGACAGATACGTCAGTAAAACTGACGGATCTGTCATTCCTTGCAACATGATGCATAATACAGTAAATATGACACATCCATCATGTCGCAAGGAGGGCGCAATGAAAATTGATGCATCGCTGTTTTCACGCAGCGATGCGTCACTTTTCATAAATGAGGCCCTCAATCTTTCCACACAGGCCATCTTACAACCAACACCTTTCCAACCATAAACCCAAATGGTGCCCAGGAACCCAATGAAAATTGACGCACTTCTGCGACCTCTTTAGGAATACAAAGCGCCTTTGAAATGAGACATATAGATTAGGTACGTATTTGAAGATCTGGAATGTGCTTTAAGACCTGCAATGAGAATGGAAGGTGCTACATAAAACCAACGCAATACAACAGGATACATCACGATAGGAAAGTTTAATAGGTGACTAGAATAGCTGATAGGTTTAGTTAGTCAATTCCATGAAAAAATTATAATAATATTATAATTAAATGACGATGTAGTGTTGGGTGATATACTTAGTACGGATCACTGACATAATATCGACAACAAAAATATCGAATATGCAAAATATCGGCGTCAGAATATCGACTACAATAATATCTACTACCAATACTTATTTATAAAAATACAAAAATATCGAGTACACAATATCGTATATAAAAAATATCGTTCACCACAATATCGAAATGCTAAATATCGTTACATTAAATATCGTTTAAATTTTTATAACATACAACATAACAAAAATATCGAATACCAAAATATAGACATCAATAATATCGACTTTTTACAAATATCGACTATAGAAAAACTGCTCAATTAAATATATCTTTAGCACCAAATATAAATTCACATTATAAAACAATATAAAATACTTAAACAACATAATAAAATAATTTGCAAACACATCAATATATAAAACAAAATATTTTGGCTAAACAAACAATTACAATAATAAAATATAAACTGTAAAATATATAATGCTTGCATTATTTCACATTAAAAACAACATTTAAATTATTTTAAAAAAGTAAAACGAAAAAATATTTACTTTCTACTAACAGTTTCTTAATTAGCGTTTCCCTTATATGGAAACAAAGTGCCAAAACAATAAAAACAATTAACTTCAACCAATAAAATACTTAGGGGCCCATTAGGATGGCGGGCGGAAGCACCACCGCCGTGGTGGCGGATGCAAAAACCACCAGTTACCGTCCGCCCGCCGCAGGCCACACGCCCGCCCAATTAGGATGTGAAAAGACAGCCAAACACCGCCCGTAAGCCAGCGACGCCGTCCGCCATCAAAGTGCGCCCGTTCACGTAGCGCCGCCACCCAATGGAGACACACCGCCCGACGAAATCACGTACCGCCCGGCGTACAAATTACGATGCCACAACCAAACAGCTCCCCCGGCTAAGAGACACCGCACATGAAAGCAAGGCGGAAACCCGACCGCACAGTACGGATACCAAAGAGGCGGACCCCCCGAGCATGAATCCAGCACTGCAGGCCCTCCCCATGCTCTACCTGATGCAGAACCTAGGAGTCAACGCACCGCAGAGACGCAGGTAGGCAGACACACAACAAGGGCACGCAAACACCGCACACAGTGCAAGTGCAGTAAAACTGTACATGGCCCCCCCCGACACCCCTGCGTGGACGCGACACATCCACCACTGCACCCACAAATGTCACACCGGGCAAATTGTAACAACTCGCAACAACCGGGGACACACCACCTGGGACCAGGAACTAACGTCCCCGTCACGGCCCCGCAGTGCAGCGGCGACGACGCAGCCACACATGCGCACAACGCATAGGCCAACGGCAGCGCCATGTATGCGCCGCACACAAACAACACAGGGTCACAACCAAACACCACACACACCAGCCCCACCCAGAACGCACATGTCACGTGACAGTCCTGCCACAGTCATGTCGCCAACCGGCAATTCACTGTTGCCAACCTGACGTCACACAACTGACCCGAACATGTCAGTGATGTCACGCCAAATTAGGACACACCCCTGTGTGCAAAACATGGCGAAGCACACAGCGGCGGCAACATCACCCAGCAGAATATGGACCCCGTCGGCAAAAGGTACGCCAGTACCACACAGAAACACCGATACCACCCTGCACCCAATACCAAGACATGCAATACGTAACATCAAAGATCCCGGGGGACCGACAACAGGTGGCTCCAATCACAACACCCACACACAAGGCCCAACGTATAGCGGAAACGCAGCGTGCCGCCCACACACGGGAGAGGAGATAGCACTGAATGGCCTTCCATACCCACACCGAAACCACAGCTCAACTATTCAAGCAGGACAACACAGTCATTATTCCAAAAAAAGCCCAACACAGGCATGCAGAGGGAACCGTCCACTGGGCAGATAGCGCATAACACGAAAGAACATTCCGAAGGGAAAAAAGAAATGATACCACTCCCCCATGTGGTTCACATGCAAGTTATCGGGAAGGAGTCAGACACCACTGACCTTGACCATTCATAGAAGCATGTGGGATGAGGGCCCGTGTCCTTCGCACAAGCCACTATAACCCAAGCCCTGCCTCCCTACGACCATAACAGAATTCCCAGCAACGTCGGAGGTTGCACTCTGCAGACTGCACAGACAGCCGGAGCACGCCATCACATCGCCCTTCAGCAAAATGGCACTTGCACCACACCTACCCAACTACGCCGGACAGATGAAGCTGTACAAACATTACCTGATACAGATATTGGGATGTGAAAATCTGGCCTTGCTGAACGTAAGTTATCGACTAACTTACCGCATCGCATTGTTCAGCTGCGTCATCCCCGTCTTCTACTGTCGGAAGTGTCCTTTCCACTATCCTGTGGATTTATGTCTCTCCAACCCTGCATGTCCAATGGCGGACCTGGTACAACTGTTCAACCCCCTGGACGTCCAAGACAGGGTCTGTTCAGCCTATGGGGGCATGGCGTATGTGGCTGCAATCGGACCCACACTGCAATGGGACCACTGTGCCTCCACACGACGGATTCTGGATCACAGTTTTATCGAATGTCATCCAACATGTCCCATCATGCTCCTACAAGGGACAACTTACGACCAACACCTTGACAGCCACCATCCGCTACATTGGATGGCATCCATGTTTACCACCAATGCCATGGAAGCCCTGCTGGAAGGTATCGCAATCCTGACAACCTGTCAATTCGTCGGGCCCCGACGCAACACCCCCAATTGAACAATGATGTCCCACACCGTACCCATGCTTGGCATCCGCACGGACTGAGCAGTTACCAGTACAACAACTATACCACACAACCTGCAACTAACACCACACCATCAACTACACTGCCATGACATCGGATATTTTCGGGACATGCACTCTGTACCTCATCACATCCAGTAACTCTGCATGACCAGGGGGAGGCAGAGGCATGGGATTTGTGTATGGCAACCACATGGACATAACTGCACGTACAACTATGCCATAATATGTATCCTGCGCCCATGAACATATGCACCGGTCAGTGGACAGCAATTGTTCGGCTGTAGTATGTGAGGGCTGTCACCTCACCTCCCTCTGAACTTCCGTGCCAGGACTTTTGCATGGACAACATGTGCATCCCCCAACAACATGACCCCAGTGACTGTGTCATGTCCAGTAGCCACCACATTGCAACAACAAGTGGGACGCCGTTGCATGCACGTAAGCCCATGCCCTGATGTCACCTCCACGCACGTGTGTATGAGTAACCATAGCAGCAAACCTGTAACATGGAACTGAGATGTACTGTGCCCATGATGTCAAGCGGTCTGGTAGGCAAAATGTATACTGTCTGTGTCAAAGTTAGCAGCTCCTCAGTAATTAGCAAATGTACATTAGCACAGCAACGGCTAAGCAGTTGTAACTCTGAAGCACACATCCCACAGTCAACAACTAATGACATGTACCCCTACACCCTATGCTATGTGTAATCATGCTGAGTATATCCTCCACATGCATTTCGCTGCCAGTAGTGTCCACTATACTGCATCACAGAGGACATAAGTCCCAATACATGGCTTGAAGCAAAAATGTGTCTCTGCTGATTCATTTCACAAGTACGAATGAGAGAGGATGAGAGTGTGTGAAGTACACGGCAGTCGTGAGATGACCATGTAGTCCACTGTCATTGGATGTCAACGCAAATGAGTAGCCGCAACAGTGGCCACAGGGAAATACCACAGCACGTGGAGCAGGACTTGTCACACTCTGAAGTCGCCCGAAAGATCATCACATCAACACTGACGGCCTGCTCACTACAAAGCACAGTCCTACACATGTTTACAATGACCCACACAGTCTGACCACACACTCAGCAACAAAAAGTGGGAACCACGCTAAAGCATGCCACAGCAATGCCAGACAAAACACACACACGACATCAGAGTGGGTGGGCAGCACTGCACAGTGACCAAGAACTGCTGAAATGCTGACATGCACAATTGGACTAGACACAATCTTGACAGTCACACACCCTGCACACACACAACGTCTGAACCATAACAAGTAGGAGTCAGCCTGAACTGCAAGGACACACCCACACACCGCATACTGTGCAACATACAACACACCCATCACATCATATTCAAAGACCTCAGCACGGTAACAAACATCCACCATGTCCCAGGGTGACATATGTGTGCAGTCGTCATGGACACGACACACACATACACACCAACGCTACCACAATCACACACCACACACCACCACCTCCCAAATGCACACATTGAAAGTAAGCCATGTGCCCAGTCACAATATCCATCACAGCCACCACTGTCTCAGAAGGAGATGGGTTAGTGTGCCTACCAATCTAACAGGATGCCAGTACGAATCGGTGCTGTGTGTGTGCTACGGGACTGTTGCAGGTCCGGACCTGAGAGAGTAGCACAACTGTGGATGACACACATGTGTCATGTGAAGCGGGAGTTACGCTTGGCTCAGGTGGGTGGGTGTGACGGGTAGGTGCGCACATGCAATGTTGAAACACGCTGTGTTGGGAGGATTCCGGAACAGTACATTGCTGCTCTCCTGGGAATTTGTAAAGACCACCTGTCTGGGGATGTATGTGAACTCGTGTGTGCACAACAGGCGGGCACACGATCAATGCTGCATCAGGTGTAGACGTCAGCCCACCCTCCGTGGACATGCTGGATACTGCTGTGCGTCCGCCAGGCCCTTGCCAAGGCACTCACATCCCCTGTCGACCAGGTGTATCCCCAACATTGTCCACCTGCACAGGCAATCCAGGGCACGGGATGGCAGTGGAGCATGGTGGGTGAGATGTCATGGCGCGCTCCTCCTGGACACATCACGCAGGCAACACATCCTCAATTAGTAGTATGGCACAAGTCTAATGGAAGTAGTGGGGGGACGCACACATCACGAGCAGGAGTGACGTCACGGAAGGTGGCTCGCACCATCTCACTCATTGCCTATATCCCCACACACGTTACATGCCATTGCAACAGAGAAGCCAGCGCGTGCATAAGCAGCTCCAAGCTCGCCCCAGAGAGGCCAAAGAGTGAATGTGTGGGTCCATGAGCTCCAGTTGGACGCGGCCTGGGCCGCTAGGGCAGCTACAGCCTCTGTGTGTTGCAGGTGGTGTATCCGGACTGCGGAGCCTGTCATGCATTGTCAATGTTGCCCGGGTCTCGAGTCGGGGCACCACGCAGGTGGACGGCGTCCCGCCACTTATTATGCCGCGAGACAGACCACTTGTTCAACTCGACCCACACATACACTCCTTGACCTCTCTGGGGCGAGCTTGGAGCTGCTTGTGCATGCGCTGGCTTCCCAGGTGCAAACGCATATTTGGGTGAGCGAGGGGAGGCCATGAGGACAGGGTAAAATATGACTGTTTGACTTCCAGTCAGTTCAAGGAATGACCCTGATGTGGTCATGAAAAGACGTGTCTCGTGTGTATTGCAACTAGTAGATGAGCCGATGAACTTCCCATGTCTTGCATGTAGCCCCGCACCTAGCCCCGCCCACTCTACACATTAAAATGAGTACCAGCACCACATCCTTCCCATTCGAAGCACTGACTGGGGGTGATAACCATTGGACAGTCTTGTGTAGTCCACCCACGCGTACATGTGGGCCCTCCATGATCCATGTCACCTGCGGCAAAGTGATGTCATGGGCAATGACGGAAGTGAGGAGAGCTGTCTGCCCCACGCACAGATGGCGCATCAGCTCAACAGACCCAGCACTGAGGGCAGCAGGGGTCACATGTGCAGGGGCAGCTGTGCCTGGTGTGAAGGCACATGCATATAGACAGCACATCGACCAATGTGTAGTCTGCCCACATCTACTGTCCATTGTCAGGCAGACCTAGCAAAAGATCACAAGGCAACACATCTGTGTTGGTGTACCCACTGTGACCAACACTGCGCAACAACCAACGAACTCGGCCTGTGCATGGCCCACCCCGCAACGGTGGTCACATTCAGTGGCACTATCTCACACACACATCCCTTTCACGAGGCATGGTGTGACCAATGTACAGGGCTGAGTTTGCGCTCATCCGGAGAGTGCTGAACAGGTGACACATGTAACCCACTAGTCATTCTGTGTTGTCACCTACTGGCATTGTGCAGTCAATGTGCAGGCCAGGCCTGCTGGGACTGAGAAGGGCAGCATGGCCCCAGCCTGACATTCACACGAGCAACAAGTGCACTGAGACCTGCATTGCCAATTGTCTGTGTCACTGGATGTCTGACATGAAGTTGCCATGTACTACCACTCGGGAGGGACAGACATGTCAAAGCGCCCGAGAGCTCACATACCACTGCCACCTGCAGTCAGCATGGTGAGCAGTGCATGTTTGAACACCACAGGCTCTGACTCATAGTGCTGCGGATCAACGACATGTGTGTCCCCCACATGCACTCCCACACACACTGCAGTTGTCTCTCACACACAACTTTCGCAAGGAATAGCCATGTGCAGTGTGCGTGGAGCTCGGAATCCAGGATCTCCAGCTCCTCGCTGGTGAGTGGACCTGGACATATCCTCAGCGTCATCCACGTGTAGGTGGAGAGGTGGCAGCAGCAGGTGTTGTTGAGGGGTGCCAGGCTGCAGTCCCAGGTAGCTGTGGTAATGCCGGTCTCACTCACACACTCACATAGCCCCCTGGGGCAGTTTCAGTGGGTCCAAGCTGCTGCAATTTGTGTACCATGTCTGCCAGCTTCAATTGCAGACGATGGCCTGCTCCCAGCTGGCCCGGGACGCTTACCTCCATAGTGGAACACACAGGGTGCAACCGCGAGGGTCATTGGAGTTGGCCGTAAGGGCCTGGGCCATGGCGGGTACAGTCCGCTGATGCCATGTGCACCACACAGTTTAATGTGCGCAATGCATCTGCAGGTGTGGCCATGATTTGTGTGTGGGTGCAGGTCCACAATGGACGGGGCCACAACATGCTGTGTGCATAGGCAGGGACGGCCAGTGGCCAGCCTCCACATGTCTGTTGGCATATCATCATGTACACATTGGCATGGGAGCATGGGATATGCATATGCACACACATGCCATCTTTCACTATGTACATCTGCCACTTGGCACGTGCAACGTTACGTGTCACTTGTGATGTGTATTTGCAATCACACAGCCGTGTTGGCATGGAGCTGTCAATGTGTACACCTGTCAATGTTTCTGGAGGTGTGATCCGTACAGTGCTGAACATAGGGTGCAGTAGGGACATCAATGACTGTCTCATATCCCCTCGTGCCACAGGTCCCACTTGTTTTGGCCGCTCAGCCTGTGTCCATAGCGTTGTTGGTGTGTGCCCTACACACCCAGCCTCGGAAGCAGTGTGATGCACAGCAGCTAGTCATGTTGCCGTGGTGTTGCAGCTTTCCGAATATGCAGTCTGTTTCCATCAGCATGCCTTACAAGTTGTTAAGGCCTAACTCCCCATGTGCATGCTCATAGCAATGGTGTGTGTCACTGCCCATTGCTATTGGTAGGGGACCTGTGTAAGTGTATTGTGGCTGTGCTGTCCCTACTTGTCAGCTGTTCTGTGATTCAATTGCTTGGTCAGTCATTTTTGTCATGTGTATGTGAAAATGCCATGTGGCGTGTTGCTTTGACATGTGTCCACTTCCATCTTTCCTAGGCGGAGACCAAACATTCATCGCCCCTACCAATTGCTGTCAGACATGGAGGATGTGGAGGTCATCCGTAAATATCGTCTGGACCGACCCACCCTGCATCGCCTATGTGCCTTGTTGGAACCCCACCTCCGTCCTCGCAGGGTGTATCCAACAGCATTCACCCCCACGGCTAAGGTGATGGCTGCACTGCATTTCTTCGCCACTGGGTCATTCCAACACACAGTGGGCAGTGGAGGTGGGATGTCCCAGCCCATGTTCAGCATGGTGCTGAGGGATGTACTGTCAGCTATGATGCTGTACAGGAACAGGTACATCAGATTCCCCAGGGCTCGTGAATTGGCGGCCATGAAGGGTGATTTCTATGCCCTTGGATGGATCCCCCACGTCGTTGGTGCAATAGTTTGCACCCATGTTGGCCTTGTTGCACCACAGGCCACTGAGCACCTCTACCGCAACCGGAAGCACACACACTCCCTGAATGTGCAAGTGGTGTGCCTTGCGGACATGGTAATATCACACGTGTGTGCGAAGTTTCCAGGATCGGCACATGACGCGCACATCATGCGTAACAGCATCCTACCACGACTGATGACCAATCTGCAACCGGACCGTGGCTGGATTGTTGGTGAGTATGTGGAGTAGTGTAGCGTGCTGGCTGTGCGATGCTGTCTTATGTCCAGTTGGAATAGCAACGATTCTCTGTGTCCCTCACACCCAGGTGACTCTGCTTACCCGAATGGGCCCTGGCTGCTCAGCCCATTACGTAATCCTCGGACCCCAGCTGATGACCGCTACAATGAGGCACATGGGAGGACCAGACGTGTGGTGGAGCGGACCTTTGGCCTCCTCAAGTCCAGGTTCAGATGCCTGGACCGCACCGGGGGCGCACTGGCGTACTCCCCACAGAAGGTGTGCCAGATAGTAGTGGCTTGCTGCATGCTGCACAATCTGGCTATTCGCAAGCAGATCCCCCTAATTGTGGATGACGGAGATCAACCAGGGCCCCAGCCTGCAGACCAGGACGGGTCAAGTGAAGAGGACAGTGGAGAGGAGGAAGCTGTGAATGTGCGTCAGCAGCTCATCGCCCGCTACTTCACTTGACGGTGAGTGTCCATGTACGACGGCTGATGTAGCTGTAGTTGTGCAGGTGTATGTGTGCTCTGTCACGGGGGCCTTTTGTTCACTGAGTGCTGTGTGTCAATGGTCCATGTCCAGGTTGGTATGCCACTGACAGTGGCTGTAGCATTGTGCCCTGTTGCTCTGTGAGATGTGTGTACATTGCTTGTAGTTGGTGACAAGTACTGTGTGATGAGTGTGTGACACAGTCATTGAATGTACTCTTGTTCTGTTTTTCACCCCTAGGTCCCTACAGCCTCTCCTGTCCCATCGACATACCACACAGCAGATGCATTTCTGCTCATGGTGGCGATTGCACATCATTGAATAAACCCAGGACACATAAAGCAGATTGTGATCA
Organism: Calotriton arnoldi; assembly: GCA_963921515.1. Taxonomy (NCBI): domain Eukaryota; kingdom Metazoa; phylum Chordata; class Amphibia; order Caudata; family Salamandridae; genus Calotriton; species Calotriton arnoldi. Next base: position 733,080 of record CAWUFW010009606.1, on the reverse strand, counting down.
AGGTGTATTTATTTACAGCGGTGACATGTGATTGTGTGCAAGGTGATGACAAATGTGGTGCATGCTGTGACAATGAGTTGACGGTCATGGCTGCGTGATGGTCAAGGTGTACCCATGAAGTTCTATGTCCACAGTCCAACAGACACATGCCATTCACATGGCAGTGTGGGGTAGGATCGTATTACAAGTCAATGCAGTAGGTGGTCAAGGTGGCTGGCTGACTCACTGGAGTTTGGTGCGTGCGAAGTCCTCTCTGGACACCTGTTTCCTCTTCGGACGGCCCCTTCCACGTTTGGGAGGGGGGGTTGTGTTGGTGGGCTGCTGGTGGTGGCTGAGGAGTGCTCACTCGCTGTGGACGCATGGGAACGTGATGCTGCACGACCCAGCGCCACAGCAGGTGGTGGCGGAGGTGGTGTTGCTGGCCTTGCTTGTGCCCTCACCACCACCACCAGCTGGCCCATGAGGTCCACGAGTTGGTCCATACGGGTCACAAATTGGCCCATATGGGCGTCCATGGACCTCAACACCCCAAGGACCTCCCGCGTGTCGGTAGCCGACCTGGCCCATTCTCCTTGGGCCTCTTCATAGGCCCCAAGGACTCTGTCGATTTGCGGCAGGGCTTGGCTCCCAGGCACAGATGGCGTTGGCCTGACCCTGCTCCCCTACCAGTACTGCTGCCATCGACCTGCCCACTAGCCACATTGCTCACCACGGTCCTCGCTCTGGCTCCCAGGGTGGACCCAGACGGCCGGGCCACCCCTTGCGCTGGTTGAGTGGTCAGGGATGGCGTGGTGGTGGCCGCAACGACCGTGGCCGCAACGACCGTGGCAGTGGCCGCAACGACCGTGGCAGTGGCCGCAATGACCGTGGCAGCAAGGGTCTGTGACTGGTCAGCATCCCTGGATGATGGGTTGGTGGGTAGGAGGGGCCCTGGGGAGCGGGTGTGCCCTGCCACTCCAGATGGGCCTGCTGGGTGGTCCATGTCCGAAGAGGTGTCCAGCTCCTCTACATCCGTGAGTCCGGGTCGGGGGCTTGCGGACTGGCTGTGCTGGCTGCTGTCTCCCTCTCCAGCATCCAGCAGTTCGGCACCTGTGGGGAGAGTGAGATGGGTCATTGTGTTGCACCTAGCAAAGTATGTATTGGTTGTCTGACATTCACAGTTCGTGCACTGTCGTGCACAGGTTACCCAGAGGCGTGTGTGTGGATGTACGATGTGTGTATGCGTGGGCTAGGCAATGGAACTGTGTGATGTGGACATGTGGCATGGGACGGATTAGCAATGCCGATGGGTGTGTGTTGCTATGCTCCTACATTTTGTGGCTCGGGTGTATGCGGGCTCCAGAACCATCGACGATGTTGGGTTGAACTATGGTTTTGGGGTACAGATGGAACGCTTAGAAACGCAGATGCCAAAAGGGGGTGCAGCCCCCTAAACGCTTTTGGCTTGAAATATGCTTTTGGGGTTCAAATGGAACGCTTAGAAACGCAGATGCCAAAAGGGGGTACAGCCCCCTAAACGCTTTTGGCTTGAAATATGCTTTTGGGGTTCAAATGGAACGCTTAGAAATGCAGATGGCAAAAGGGGGTACAGCCCCCTGGACGCTTTTGGCTTGAAATATGCTTTTGGGGTACGTACTGTGAGTGATGGGTGCAGAACGTGACATGTGTTCTGGCAACATGACAGTGCATAGACAAAGGTGTGTGTCTGTCTAACATGCCCGGCATATCTGCTGACTGTTATCATTCATGGACATTACATTGGTAGCATTGTTGTGAGTTCGTGCTTGTTGTGTGCCACACGACGTGTTGCAGATGGGCCAAATCCTTGGTGTGCGTGCTGCCCTCGTACATGTGCATCAATGCAGTGCTCGTGGGGTGTTGACTATGTTATGTGTGTTGTTACTCGCAGTGTGACGTGCGCTTCAGTCACTGCAGGCACATGATTTGTCATGGGCAGGTATCTTTGCATGACTACTGTATGAGGGACAGCTGTTCGGATGACATACCTTTCATGACACTGGGGCTGACAGATGCGATGGATGATATGTTGAATGTGCATTTTGTGCCTGTGTGTTTCATGGGTCCAGTTGTTTTTGTGTGCAATATTGTGGTTCCACGCTGTTACTTCTAGTAAGGTTTGTCTTACATGGGCGTTGTTGTACGATGTGTGAGTGACAGGCAGTAAGGACTACATGGACAAGACTTCGATGGTGTTGCTGATGTGTGTGATGGGTGGCACAGTGCCTGCCGTGTGGGTCTGTACTCCAGTGGGACTTGTGCATGCAGACGTGGCTCCTTAGGTGTTGCTGTATCTGTGATGGGTAATGTGGGGTATGACTCTGTAATACATGTCCGTGTGCACATTGGTCACATGATTGTGACAGGGAGCAGTGCTGCATGTTCCTCTGCTACGTGACATGTCCCATGTGTCAGTCGTGGTACAGTCCTCATGCCTACAGACACCCGCCCTATACTGTTTCCCACCTACAGGTTGTTTTTGAGTGCGCAATGCAATGGATGCCACATGGTTATGGGCGGGAGGGGTGCTCCATGTTGCTGGTCTGTGGGAGTGGGGGTGGTGTTGTGAGTTGTGGTGATGGCTTGACACCCACAGAAACCCCTGCATGTGGGGTGAGATGTCTACCTGTCGGCTGCAGGTGTGCACTGCAGTGGCTGTCACATGGGTGTGGGGGGTGCTCCACCTTGCTGCGCTGTGGGACTGGGGGCCTGGTGGGTGTTGTACTTCAGCTGTCCCCCCACCGACCCACTGCCTTTGTGTTGCAGCTACTTACCTGTTACTTGTCGGTTAGTGCAGCTATGGCTGACACATGGGTGTGGGGAGTGCTCCTTCTGGCGCTTCTGGAGTACAAGGGGACCTGGTGGGAGTTGCGGTGCTGGCTAACTGTACACATGCCCCCATGGTTTTGTTAGTTGGTAGGTTTGGGCTGAGTGTGTGGTAGTGTCTGTTGCATGTGTGAGTGTTGTCTTGTGTATTGTGTACTGGACATGGGGGTATTTGTCCCTAGGAGCTATGGCATTGTGGTAGTGCATGTGAGTACATGGCGGTGTGCTGGTATACATTTGTTTGTACTTACCAGCCTCCACTCCCCCTGGTAATCCGGTGAGGATCTCCGGATGTATGATGACTCGCACCTTCTCCTCCCACGCCTTGAAGGTCTTGAATAGCGCGGGATTACCTCCGCCAGTCCTGGCAGCCAGCTCACGATTCTTGGTCTCCTTCTTCTTGACCACGCTTTTCAGGTCGTTCCACCTTTTGTTGATTTCGCCTCTGTTGCGTGGCACGTTCCCGACTGCATTGACCTGGTCTACGATCCTGATCCACAACCGGGTTCTGGTGGCTAGTGGTGTCTGTTGGACCTGGTTGCCATAGATTTGTGGGTGCACCTTGACGATCTCGTCGACCATGACCGTCAGCTCGGTGGAAGTGAACTTGGGCATTCTGTGTGGTGCCATGGTGTGTGTTTTGGTGTTTGTGGTGCTGGTGCTGGTGCGGTGTGTGGTGTGTGATGTGCAGGGGGTTTGTGTGGCCGGTGTTTGGTGGTGGTGATGGGTGTGATAGGTGCGTGTCTGTGGTGTGCTGCTGTCCTTTCTTTCTCGCTGTGTTTTGTGCTCTCGTCCTCAGTTTGTAATGTTGCAAGGGGTTGTGGTCTGTGAAGGGGCTGCTTTTGTACTTATCTATGTGGGTGTGTCATGATGGTCTGTTGTTTTCAGGTGTGTTGTGGCTGGTGTTCTGGGTTTTGTAGTTTATTTGTTTGTCCAGGGGGGGGTGTGTTTTCGGGTTGTGTACTGTGTTTGGGTATTTGTGCGTGGCTTGCTGTGTGGACTTGTTGGCCATGTTGTGTGTGTTAGTTTGGGTCCGCGGATGATTTCTGTGCAGGGACGTGGCCGCCAGGGATTCCGCCGTGTCCATTTTCATCACTGTTGTTTACGCTGGCGGGCGGTGTTTTTGTGTATTTTCCGCGCTCATGTCTGTGCGATCCTAATTTCACGGCCGGTGTCTCGGTCGTCAGGGCGGGCGGTTTTGGGTTGTCGTGCATCTTTCCGTCCGTGGCGGGCGGATGGACTTAGACTCGGACATGGGCGGGCGGTATTTTTTGTTTATTTTCCGCCGCCGGCGGTTTTCGGCTCGCGGCATCGTGATTGCTCGGTCGGTATTCAGACGGTGTAGGCGGGCAGATTTTTACCGCTATGGTAGTTGGCGGATTTTTTACCGTCCGACATCGTAATGGACACCTTACATTCCAAAATACACCAATAACATAAAGCAACCAATTAAATAAACACTATATAAACATCAAAGACATACATCTCTTTTACACTCCAAACCTACAATAAAGAAGAAGGTGAAACTGTGCCCAACTGTTTCCTGAAAGATAACTTTCATTACTAAAAAAGATATTTAAAACTGCACTAAGTAAGTAAAACTGTTTTTAAAATATAACAATACTACTAACCTGCAACAAAAATTATTTCTGAAACCTAATTGACTATTCTTTCATTCCTTACTTTTATATCACCTCTACAGATATCCTACAAAGCCAGAAAATTATTTTCAAAATCCTCACCAATAAAACAACAATAAATGTAAGTATATTCTATTTTTGCCAAACCGACCTAAAAATATTTTCCAAACGTTATTCACTAATATATATTTTCTTTTTTATCTATCTCCTCTACAGCCAACAGCAAAAGCTTCCAGAAATAATTCTACAACCACTAACAAAATAAATACAACTATAAAAGTAAGTATATAATTTTCCATTATTAAACAACGTTAAATACCCACCCAAATAACCCTTTTCCCCTAAAATCCCTATCATCTACAAACAATATAATCAAATTATTAATATGTTTTTTTCTCTTCTCAACAGAAATTACATCAAGAAAATAGAAAAGAAAGCTTGAAATCATTTCCTAACCAATTTCATTTACATCAAACTAAACATTGTAAGTATATTCACTGAAATGTAACTGTATTTAATAAACATGTTGTATTTATTATATTAAAATATTTTCTTTTTGAATTTTCCCTAGCATAAAACAAAACAACATGACTGAAGGTGCAGAATTTGTAATGTCACAAAAAAATAAAATGCTATTATGTTATATGGGGTATGTGTATACACAGGAGAAACAAATTGGCCTTAAAGTATTTTGGAAGTGTAGCAAATACTACTCTAACAAATGCTATGGAAGAGCTACTACTCATGAAACTACTGTTGTTTCTGTAAAAGAACATAATCACCCCCCAAACATAACAGAGATTGAGGTTAGAGATGCTCTTGAAAGTAATAAAAGAAGCAAGCACTAGTACTGACAAACCAACTACCCAAATACTAAAAGAGCAACTATTAAAAGTACCTCAACATGCATCAGGACAATTACCGTCCATAGCTTCTTTAAAAAGAACAATTGCCAGACAAAAAAAGCTACTACAACTACTATACCTGCCCCTAAAACATTTGCAGAAGTAGTTATTCCACCAGAATTAAGCATTACTCACAGTAAAGAACCATTTATATTTTTTGATAACAAATGCCCAGATAAAAGAATAATTATGTTTGCTACTGCAAACAATTTACTTAAATTACAGCAATGTGACACCTGGATGATGGATGGAACTTTCAAAGTCTGTCCAAAACCATTTTACCAGCTGTACACAGTACATGGATTATACCAACATTCAAATATTCCATTCATCTACGCGCTATTACCAAATAAACAGCAAACTACCTACATAGATATTCTCACTAAAATAAAAGAAGAAAGCAATAATTATTTTCCTTCAAAAATAATTATTGACTTTGAAATAGCCATGATAAATGCTATACTAAAAAATTATCCACACACAGCAATTCAGGGTTGCTATTATCATTTTAATCAGAGTCTCTGGAGACATCTACAAAAATCAACCCTAAGTGTACAATATGCTACAGACAGTACTTTCGCCTACCAAATCAAAAAGCTAATAGCACTAGCATATGTACCTGTAACCGATGTAGCAGAGCACTACAATATTCTAATAGAAAGCCCCTATTACAAAAGGAACGAAGACAAAATAAGCCCACTACTAGACTACTTTGAGGACACCTGGGTGGGAAGATTGCATAGATCAGTGCATAGAAGGCAACCTAAATTCCACATTCCTTGGTGGAACGTGTACCTAAGTACCTTAAACAAAGAAGCTAAAACAAATAATAGTGTTGAAGGATGGCATAATGCCTTCCAAGCAACAACAAGCAGAGGTAAACCTACCCTACAAAAACTTCTACAATCTATACAAAAAGAACAAAGCTATCAAGAATTACGGATGGAACAATCTGTAACTCAAATATGTCCCAAATTAACTAAACAAACTAAAAAAATGTTTGAGCTACTGCAAAGTCAGGTTGCCCTATACCCATCAACAAGAGGCCTAGATTACCTATCCCTAATAGCCAAAAGCATTTTATAAACAAAAGTTCCACAGCTATTATACTTTTTTTCGTTCATAAAACAAACACTTTACACACATATATTAATATTATATTTTCACAAATATTACTTATTTGTCATATATATTTTCTTAAATTAAAAATATATTTACAAATAAATAATAATTATCAAAATATACTATAAAACACAATTAATTTTAACAACATTTCCCACCCAATTAATTAAAATAAAATAGACTTACAGTTTATGTAGCTGTAGAAAATGTATTCCAAAAAGTAATAATCCTTCCATCTACTTGTTAATCCATGTTAAAGTTTAAAAAGCCCCCAAAAAATGCAAAAATCCAACACGTCCCATACAAATCCATCCTTGCGAAATCCAAATTACGTAAACCCTCAAAAACCCGAAAAAGATACAAAAATATAAAAATCGCTCCAGGAAATACCGAAAAATAAAAGAAACTGTGATAATAATATTAGTTTAACAAACTAATACACAGTTCTTTTTTTTTTAAAAACGCGTCTCTGTCTCCAACGTAAAGTCGATTAAAATTAATCTGCAAAAAAGATTAAAAGCATACCCACCCACACAAATACACCAAAATACATTGATTAAATACAATAACATGAATTTATAGCAACAAAACAACACATATTTACTCATGTTATCGTCCGTCTACACTACGCCTCAAACAGTAACTCACGACATCTCACTAAAATATAACTAACAACTACAGCACACCAAAAACGCAATAACCTAACTATAAATACAATATATAGGTCCTAACTACACTAAAACATAAGTATTAAGTTAGAAAAATAAGTAAAATTTCCCTTACCTTGCTCGACGCGACGCAGCTTCCAACCGCGAGCTTCTCCGATCCTCAATGACCCAAAATAACAGTACGCGGTTACAAAATAGTCCCTGTAAACTTAAAATGGCTGCTTAAATAAAGGTTTAAAAAAGGAATAATGTTAAAAAAAAGCATTATAGCAAAGTATAAATTTCACATATATTTTTCTTATGTTGTACACAATTTTCTGTATATTTAAAAATTATTATATATTGTATTATACTTTGTAAAGTTATAATAATAATTAATATAAAAATATATTTATTATTATTATAATTGTATATGTTTTTTCATAATGATATTAATTATAAAAAATACATATTAATTATGTGAAATTGTTAAATAAAACTTACCTCTTTAAAAAAAAAATTCATTCAATACAACAATGTAATAATTAATATTATTAATATTTTATATACTAATAATATTAATTAGAAATGTATTTACATGTAATAAAGTGCTAATTATTTATAAATGAAAAACAATATTTACTACAACATTATAATGTTACAATATTAAATAATAAATAAACATACAATGCTTTACTTTCTGTATATATATGCCAAAAATGGTTATATAATTTGTATACATATATTACAATGTTACAATTCTTGTAAAATAATAACATAACATTTTTTTTCCTTAAAAAATTCAATTAACGAATAAATGTATGTAAAATAATTTATGTTCCTTAAATAAAAATTGACATATTTTATGTATATTTAATAATTTCTATTCCATTGTATATATAAAAAAATAAAAATTCTCTTTCTTTCTACTTATACAAAAATAAAAAAAAATGAAAATAAAAAATTTCTAATTTATTTTTATATGTATATCTTATTATTAAATATTTTACTTAAATATATTAATTTGATAAATGTACCATTTTAATTAACAATAAATAATCATATTGGTTTTTTTACTAGTAAATTATAAACTATACATCACTTACACAATACAAATTCATTATCACTGCACATAATAAAATACATTTATATTTCTTCACATATAAAAACACATACAGTAAGTTTCCTACAACTCTTTATATAAAATAAATAAATACACATCAAATAACATATTTGTTATATAAATATTTTATATAAATTATAAATAATTCTAAAAATATATTTCTACATAAACAAACATCACTAACTATTCCCAATACATTTAAACAATATTCATTGAAGGTGGTAAACTTAAACAATATATAATTTACTCTTCCCACTACAGTATGCATTAAATAATAAAAACTACTTTACATTAAACAAATTAAAATTACTATTCCCACTCTAGTCAGTATTAAGTCTGGGAAGGTGCTGGACATTAAAAACATAAAAATTACTATTCCCACTCCATTCAGTATTAAGTCAGGGAAGATGCTGGACACAACACATATAAAATTACTATTCACACTCCATTCAGTATTAAGTCAGGGAAGATGCTGGACACTAAACTTATAAAATTACTATTCCCACTGCAGTCAGTATTAACTCAGGGAAGATGCTGGACACTAAAAATATAAATTTACTATTCCCACTCCAGTCAGTATTAAGTCTGGTAAGGTGCTGGACATTAAACACATAAAAATTACTATTCCCACTCCAGTCAGTATTAACTCAGGGAAAATGCTGGACACTAAAAATATAAATTTACTATTCCCACTCCAGTCAGTATTTAGGGGCCGATTCCGATGTCGGACGGACTCAGGTCCGTCCGACATCGGTCAGGAGCCGAAACCGACCGACCTGCTGTCGTCGGTTACGGCCCTGCAAGTACGATGCGACCGAACCCTGTTCGGTCGCACTCGTATACTACACATTGGGAGCATGCATTCCAAGCGGAATGCATGCTTTCATTGTGGAAAGCAGGGGTGCAGTTCATCCCTGCACCCTGTGGCCGGCACCCCAAGGTACCTGCCACCGGGTGCAGGGATCAACAGAGGGGCACCATAGGTGCCCCCAGGCCGCCATTCGGTGGCCTCGCACCCATGGGGGCCCTACTGGGGGCCCCCAAAGACAGTTACCGACTGCCTTTTCGTGCCGGAAAGACCGGCACGAAAAGGCAGTGAAATACTGCCATCGTACTCCCTCGGTCGTGAAGAGGCGGCCGGGGGAGTACTGAAGCATTTCCGGACGGAGGACGGGCTCTCCGAGCCCGTCGTAAGCCATCCGTAAATCCGAGTCGGATTCCTTTCCAACCGAGCCCATCGGAATGGCTCGGTCGGAAAGGAATCCGGCCGGCACGTTCCGATTCGGTCGGAAGGGCTCTGACCATCGTTCGGTGCCCTTCCGGCCGAAATCGGAATCGGCCCCTAAGTCTAGTAAGGTGCTGGACATTAAACACATTAAAATTACTATTGCCACTCCATTCAGTATTAAGTCAGGTAACATGCTGGACACTAAACATATAAAATTACTATTGACACTCCATTCAGTATTAAGTCAGTGAAGATGCTGGACACTAAACATATAAAATTACTATTCCCACTCCAGTCAGTATTAACTCAGGGAAGATGCTGGACACTAAAAATATAAATTTACTATTCCCACTCCAGACAGTATTAAGTCTGGGAAGGTGCTGGACATTAAACACATAAAAATTACTATTCCCACTCCATTCAGTATTAAGTCAGGGAAGATGCTGGACACTAAACATATAAAATTACTATTCACACTCCATTCAGTATTAAGTCAGGGAAGATGCTGGACACTAAACATATAGGATTACTATTCCCACTCCAGTCAGTATTAACTCAGGGAAGATGCTGGACACTAAAAATATAAATTTACTATTCCCACTCCAGTCAGTATTAAGTCAGAGAAGATGCTGGACACTAAACATATAAAATTACTATTCCCACTCCACTAAAAAGGAAGTCAGTGAAGGTGCTGGACATTAAACATATATAAATTACTATTCCCACTCCAGTAAATATTAACTCAGGGAAGGTGCTGGACATTAAACATATATAAATTACTATTCCCACTCCAGTAAATATTAACTCAGGAAAGGTGCTGAACATTAAACATATATAAATTACTATTCCCACTACAGTCAGTATTAAGGTGTCCATTACGATACCGGGCGGTATAAAATCCGCCATCTACCATAGCGGTAAAAAACCGCCCGCCTACACCGTCTGAATACCGACCGAGCAATCACGATGTCGCGAAGCGAACACCGCCCGCTGCGGAAAAACCCACAAAATACCGCCCGTCTATGTCCGAGTCGAAGTCCATCCGTCCGCCACGGACGCAAACCCGCACGACAACCCAAAACCGCCCGCCCTGACTACCGAGACACCGGCCGTGAAATCAGGATCATCCCGACATGAGCGCGGCAAATCCACAAATACACCGCCCGCCATCGTAAACAACAGTGATGAAAATGGACATGGTGGAAGCCCTGGTGGCCACGTCCCTGCACAGAAACCATCCGCGGACCAAAGAAACACACACAACATGGCCAACAAGTCCACACAGCAAGCCACGCCCAAATACCCAAACACAGTACACATCCCGAAAACACATCCCCCCTGGACGAACAAATAAACTACAAATCCCAGAACACCAGCCAAAACACACCTGAAAACAACAGCACATCATGACACACCCACATAGGTAAGTACAAAAGCAGCCCCTTCACAGACCACAATCCCTTGCAACACTACAAACTGAGGACGAGAGTCACAGAACACAGCGAGACAGAAAGGACAGCAGCACACCACAGACACGCACCCATCACCACCATCACCACCACCACCACCAAACACCGGCCCCACAAACCCCCTGCACATCACACACCACACACACACACGGCACCAGCACCACAAACACCAAACCACACACCTTGGCAGCACAGAGAATGCCCAAGTTCACTTCCACTGAGCTGACGGTCATGGTCGACGAGATCATCAAGGTGCACCCACAAATCTATGGGAACCAGGTCCGACAGACACCACTAGCCACCAGAAACCGGTTGTGGAGCAGGATCGTAGACCAGGTCAATGCAGTCGGGAACGTGCCACGCAACAGAGACGAAATGACTAAGAGGTGGCACGACCTGAAAAGCGTGGTCAGAAAGAAGGAGGCCAAGAATCGGCAGCTGGCTGACAGGACTGGCGGAGGAAATCCCGCGCTATTTAAGACCTTCAAGGCGTGGGAGGAGAAGGTGCGAGGGATCCTACATCCGGAGAGTCTCACCGGAATACCAGGGGGAGTGGAGGCTGGTAAGTACAAACAAATGTATGCCAGCACACCGCTATGTACTCACATGCACTACCACTATGCCATAGCTCCGAGGGACAAACACCCCCATGTCCAGTACACAATACACAAGACATCACTCACACATGCACCAGACACTACCACACACTCAGCCCAAACCTACCAACTAACAAAACCATGGGGGCATGTGTACAGTCAGCCAGCACCGCAACTCCCACCAGGTCCCCTTGTACTCCAGAAGTGCCAGAAGGAGCACTCCCCACACCCACACCCATGTGTCAGCCATAGCTGCACTAACCGACAAGTAACAGGTAAGTAGCCGGAACACAAAGTCAGTGGGTCGGAGGGGGACAGCTGAAGTACAACACCCACCAGGCCCCTAGTCCTACAGCGCAGCAAGGTGGAGCACACCCCACACCCATGTGTCAGCCATAGCTGCACTAACCGACAAGTAACAGGTAAGTAGCCGGAACACAAAGTCAGTGGGTCGGAGGGGGGACAGCTGAAGTACAACACCCACCAGGCCCCTAGTCCTACAGCGCAGCAAGGTGGAGCACACCCCACACCCATGTGTCAGCCATAGCTGCACTAACCGACAAGTAACAGGTAAGTAGCCGCAACACAAAGTCAGTGGGTCGGAGGGGGGACAGCTGAAGTACAACACCCACCAGGCCCCTAGTCCTACAGCGCAGCAAGGTGGAGCACACCCCACACCCATGTGTCAGCCACTGCAGTGCACACCTTCAGCCGACAGGTAGAAATCACACCCTACATGCAGAGGTGTCTGTGGGCAGTAAGTCATCACCACAACACACAACACCGCCCCCACTCCCACAGACCAGCAACATGGAGCACCCCTCCCTCCCATAACCATGTGGCATCCATTGCATTGCGCCCTCCAAACCAACCAGTAGGTACACAACTGTACAGGCCTGGGTGTCTGTAGGCATGAGGACTGTATTACGACTAACACATGGGACATGTCACATAGCAGAGGAACACGCAGCACTGCTCCCTGTCATAATCATGTGACCAATGTGCACACGGACATGTATTACAGAGTCATAGCCCACATGAGCCATCACAAATACAGCAACACCCATGGAGCCACGTCTGCATGCACAAGTCCCACTGGAGTACTGACCCACACGGCGAGCACTGTGCCACTCATCACACACATCAGCAACACCATCGAAGTCTTGTCCATGTAGTCGTTACTGCCTGTTCCCCTCACAACGTACAACATCGCCCATGTAAGTCTAACCTGTCTAGAACTAACAGTGTGGAACCCCAGTAATGCACATAAACACCACTGAACCCATGAAACACACAGCCACACAATGCACATCCAACATACCATCCATCTCATCTGTCAGCCCCAGTGTCATGAAAGGTATGTCATCGGAACAGCTGGCCCTCATACAGTGGTTCTGCAAAGATACCTGCCCATTACAAATAATGTGTCTGCAGTGACTGAAGCGCACATCACACTGATTTACAACATACATAATATAGTCAACACCCCAAGAGCACTGCATTGCTGCACATGGCCGAGGGTAGCACGCACACCAAGGAATTGGCCCATCTGCAATACGTTGTGTGGCACACAACCATCACTCACTCACTACAATGCTTGCAGTGTAATGTCCATAAATGATAACAGTGAGCAGATATGCTGGGGATGTCAGACATACACACACCTTTGTCTCTGCACTGTCATGTTGCCAAAACACATGTCCCGTTCTGCACCCATATGTCACAGTATGTACCCCAAAACCATATTTCACCTCAAAAGCGTTGAGGGGGCTGTACCCCTTTTTGGCATCTGCGTTTCTAAGCGTTCCATTTGAACCCCAAAACCATTTTTCACCTGAAAAGCGTTGAGGGGGCTGTACCCCCTTTTGCCATCTGCGTTTCTAAGCGTTCCATTTGAACCCCAAAACCATATTTCACCTCAAAAGCGTTGAGGGGGCTGTACCCCCTTTTGCCATCAGCGTATCTAAGCGTTCCATTTGAACCCCAAAACCATATTACATCTCAAAAGCGTTGATGGGTCTGGAGCCCGCATACACCCAAGCCACAAAATGTAGGAGTACAGCAACACACACTGATTGTCATTGCTAATCCGTCCCATGTCACATGAACACAACACACAGTTCCATTGCCTTGCCCACGCATACACACATCGTACATCCACACACACGCCACTGGGAAACCTGTGCACAACAGTGCACAAACTGTGAATGTCAGACAACCAATACAAACTTTGCAAGGTGCAACACAATAACCTATCTCATTCTCCCCACAGGTGCCGAACAGCTGGATGCTGGAGAGGGAGACATCAGCCAGCACAGCCAGTCCGCAAGCCCCCGACCCGGACTCACGGATGTAGAAGACCTGGACACCTCTTTGGACGAGGACCACCGAGCAGGCCCATCTGGAGTGGCAGGGCCCAACCGCTCCCCAGGGCCCCTCCTACCCACCAACACATCACCCAGGGCTGCTGACCAGTCACAGACCCCTGCTGCCACGGTCGTTGCGGCCACCACCACCGCCGCAACCACCACCACCGCCGCAACCACCACCACCACGCCATCCCTGGCCACAGCACCTGCACAAGGGGTGGCACGCCCGTCGGGCTCGACCCTGGGAGCCAGACAGAGGACCATGGTGACCAATGTGGCGAGTGGGCAGGTCGATGGCAGCAGTACTGGTGGGAGGAGCAGGGTCAGGCCAACGCCATCTGAGCCTGGGAGCCAAGCCCTGCCGCAAATCTCCAGAGTCCTTGGGGCCTATGAAGAGGCCCAAGGACAATGGGCCAGGTCGGCTGCCGACACGCGGGAGGTCCTTGGGGTGTTGAGGTCCATGGACGCCCATATGGGCCAATTCGTGACCCGTATGGACCAACTTGTGGACCTCATGGGCCAGCTGGTGGTGGTGGTGAGGGCCCAAGCAAGGCCAGCCACACCACCGCCGCCACCACGTGCTGTGGCGCAGGGTCGTGCAACATCTAGTTCCCCTGCGTCCACAGCGAGTGAGCAGTCCTCAGCCACCACCAGCAGCCCACCAACACAACCCCCCTTCCAAACGTGGAAGGGGCCGTCCGAAGAGGAAACAGGTGTCCAGAGAGGACTACGCATGCTCCAAACGCCAGTGAGTCAGCCAGCCACCCTGACCACCTACTGCATTGACTTGGACTACGATCCTACCCCACACTGCCATGTGAATGGCATGTGTCTGTTGGACTGTGGACATAGAACTTCATGGGTACACCTTGACCATCATGCAGCCATGACCGTCAACTCATTGTCACAGCATGCACCACTTCTGTCATCACCTTGCACACAATCACATGTCACCGCTGTAAATAAATACATCTTGATCACAATCTGCTTTATGTGCCCTGGGTTTATTCAACGATGTGCAACCGCCACCATGAGCAGAAATGCCTCTGCTGTGTGGCATGTAGATAGGCCAGGAGATGTTGTAGGGACCTAGGGGTGAAAACCAGAACAAGAGTCCATTCAATTAGTGTGTCACACACCCATCACACAGTACTTGTCACCAACTACAAGCAATGTACACACATCTCACAGAGCAACGGGGCACAATGCCACAGCCACTGTCAGTGGCATACTACCCTGGACATGGACCATTGCCACACAGCACTCAGTGAACAAAAGGCCTCCGTCACAATGCACACATACACCTGCACAACTACAGCTACATCAGCCGTCGTACATGGTCACTCACCGTCAAGTGAAGTAGCGGGCGATGAGCTGCTGACGCAGATTCACAGCTTCCTCCTCTCCACTGTCCTCGTCACTGGACCCATCCTGGTCTGCAGGCGGGGGCCCGGGCTGATCACCGTCATCCACTATTAGGGGGATCTGCTTGCGAATAGCCAGATTGTGCAGCATGCAGCATGCCACAACTATCTGGCACACCTTCTGTGGGGAGTACGCTAGTGCACCCCCGGTGCGGTCCAGGCATCTGAATCTGGACTTCAGGAGGCCAAAAGTCCGCTCCACCACACGTCTGGCCCTGCCATGTGCCTCATTGTAGCGGACATCAGCTGGTGTCCGAGGATGACGTAATGGGCTGAGCAGCCAAGGCCCATTCGGATAAGCAGAGTCACCTGGGTGTGAGGAATACCGAGACTCGTTGCAATTCCAACTGTACACAAGACAGCATTGCACACCAGGCACGCTACACGAGTACACATACTCACCAACAATCCAAGCACGGTCCGGTTGCAGATTGGTCATCAGACGTGGTAGGATGCTGTTGCGCATGATGTGCGAGTCATGGGCCGATCCAGGAAACTTCGCACACACGTGTGTAATGACCATGTCCGCAAGGCACACCACTTACACATTCAGGGAGTGGAAGTGCTTCCGATTCCTATATATGTGCTCCATGGCCTGTGGTGCTACAAGGCCAACATGGGTGCAATCAATTGCACCAACAACGTGGGGGATCCGTCCAAGGGCATAGAAAGCTCCCTTCACTGCTGCCAAATCACGAGCCCTGGGGAATCGGATGTACCGGTTCCTGTACAGCATCATAGCTGACAGTACATCCCGTAGCACCATGCTGAACATGGGCTGGGACATCCCACCTCCACTGCCCACTGTGTGTTGGAATGACCCAGTGGCGAAGAAATGCAGTGCAGCCATCACCTTAGCCGTGGGGGTAAATGCAGTTGGATACACCCTGCGAGGACGGAGGTGGGGTTCCAACAAGGCACATAGGCGATGCAGGGTGGGTCGGTCCAGACGGAATTTCCGGATTACCTCCACATCCTCCATGTCTGCCAGCAATTGGTAGGGGCGATGTATGTTTGGTCTCCTCCTAGGAAAGATGGAAGTGGACACATGTCAAAGCAACACGCCACATGGCATTTTCACATACACAAAACAAAAATGACTGACCAAGCAATTGAATCACAGAACAGCTGACAAGTAGGGACAGCACAGCCACAATACACTTACACAGGTCCCCTTACCAATAGCAATGAGCAGTGACACAAACCATTGCTATGAGCATGCACATGGGGATTTAGGCCTTAATAACTTGTAAGGCATGACGATGATATCAGACTGCATATTTGGGAAGCGGCAACACCACGGCAATATAACTAGCTGCTGTGCCTGACACAGCTTCCGAGGCTGGGTGAGTATGGCACACACCAACAACGCTATGGACACAGGCTGAGCGGCAAAAACAAGTGGGTCCTGTTGCACGAGGGGATATGAGACAGTCATTGATGTCCCTACTTCACCCTATGTACAGCACTGTACGGATCACACCTCCAAAACACATTGACAGGTGTACACATTGACAGCTCCATGACAACACAGCTGTGTGATTGCAAATACACATCACAAGTGACACGTAACGTAGCACGTGCCAAGTGGGAGATGTACATAGTGAAAGATGGCATGTGTGTGCATATGCATGTCCCATGCTCCCATGCCAATGTGTACATGATGATGTGCCAACAGACATGTGGAGGCTGAGCACTGGCCGTCCCTGCCCATGCGCACAGCATGTTGTGGCCCTGTCCAGTGTGGACCTGCTCCCACACACAAGTCATGGCCACACCTGCAGATGCATTGCGCACATCATACTGTGTAGTGCACATGGCATCAGCGGACTGTACCCGCCATGGGCCAGGCCCTTACGGCCAACTCCAATGGCCCTCGCGGTTGCACCCTGCGTGTTCCACTATGGAGGTAAGCGTCCCGGGCCAGCTGGGAGCAGGCCATCGTCTGCAATTTAAGCAGGCAGACACGGTACACCAATTGCAGCGGCTTGGACCCACTGAAACTGCCCCAGGGGGCTATATGACTGTGGGAGTGAGACCGGCATTACCACAGCTACCAGGGACTGCAGCCTGGCATCCCTCAACAACACCTGCTGCTGCCACCTGTCCACCTTAACGTCGATGACGCTGAAGATATGTCCAGGTCCACTCACCAGCGAGGAGCTGGAGATCCTGGATTCCGAGCTCCACGCACACTGCACATGGCTATCCCTTGCAAAAGTTGTGTGTGTGAGACAACCACAGTGTGTGTGGGAGTGCATGTGGGGGACACACATGTCGTTGATCCGCAGCACCATGAGTCAGAGCCTGTGGGGTTCCAACATGCACTGCTCACCATGCTTACTGCAGGTGGCAGGGGTATGTGAGCTCTCGGGCGCTTTGCCATGTCTGTCCCTCCCGAGTGGTGGTACATGGCAACTTCATGTCAGACATCCAGTGACACAGCCAATTGGCAATGCAGGTCTCAGAGCACTTGTTGCTCGTGAGAATGGCAGGCTGGGGCCATGCTGCCCTTCTCAGTCCCAGCAGGCCTGGGCTACACATTGACTGCACAATGCCAGTAGGTGACAACACAGACTGCCCAGTGGGTTACATGTGTCTTCTGTTCAGGACCCTCCGGAAAAGCGCTAACTCAGCACTATCGATTGGACACACCATGCCTCGTGATAGGGATGTGTGTGAGAGATAGTGGCACAGAATGTGACCTCCATTGCGGGGTGGGCCATGCACAGGGCGAGTATGTTGATGGTTGCGCAGTGTTGGACACAGTGGGTACACCCACACAGATGTGTTGCTTTGTGATCTTTGTGTAGGTCCACCTGACAATGGACAGTAGATGTGGACAGGCTACACATTGCTCGATGTGCTGTCAACCTGCATGTGAATGGGTTGGACAGGTACTGTGTACACACTCCCAGCAGCATGCATTCACGTTGTGGTGTACACATGCTGTTAGGCCATGTCCGATTACTTTCTGGCTCTGTTGCACGTCTCGGAGTATTTGGGATGGGTCAGCAGCATGCCAGTGTGATTGGTGGATGTGGGTGATGTTGAGAAGTGCATTAGTGACATTCCAAGCCTCCTGTGCACCATCCCTGCAGTTGGAATTCCTCCAGCCCAAGGACTTGTGAGGAGCCATTGCTACCAAGTTGATGCCTTTGTGTGTGTGTGTCCGCCAGTGCAGCCAATTCCACAAAGGGTGTGACGGCATCTGCCGGATGGGCCACTAGGTGGAGTTGACGAATCGGGGGATGCCCCCTCGTATTGTCAGGTTAGCACGGCGCTGCATTTCACCAGTAATGGTCTGCATCTTGACAGTCACACGGCCTGTGCCGGATGCACGTTTGTTGGGGCATCAGCAGCAAGCAAGTTTACAGTCTTGTGGGATGGTGTCTTTTGCTGTGAGAGGCAGCATGTGTCCACAGCCTACCCATGATCTGGGTAATGTGATGTTTGTTTTGTGATGCAGTGTGTAGTAACTGTAGTCTGTGCTGTGTGCATCTGACATGCATATGCTAGTCCTGGGGCTTAAGATGCAATTAGGGCACTCTGCATTCCCAATGCACTCGGAGTCGTAGCCCTCAGGTACAACCTGTAGTAGGCTGGAGTGGCTATTCACATGTATGTTAGGGGCACTGTGCCTACTCTGATTTCGGTCGGACATATGTGTGCGATGCCTCACCTCATGTCTCTGGTACTTACACATCCGGCACACCGTGCAACAACAGTTGTGCTCGTGTGAACGACAGGTGGATGGCATGGGCTCATGGCCATTGTGGGCTGTCATGTTGCAGTCTGTGTGAGTAGTTTCCCATTCTGCTCCATGCAGGTATGTGTTTGGCCTAATTACATAGTGGTCATCCTTGCCACCATCAGGATAGTGGTTGTGCACAACGCGAGTAGGGGCTATGGTCGCAGGGTTCCGGAGGTAATATCAGTGGGCATCACGGCATTATAGAGACCAGTATCATATAATCAATCGAGTCTTAAACTATGGTAGGACTCTAGGATACGACTGTGCTGAATCATCCAATTATCAGACAAAAGCACGAATCTGAATTCGGTTGAATCTTTTTATATAAAAAAAAAAAACATTGTGAACTTTCCAATCAATAAAGTTTTAATTTTATATGCCCTTGAACCAACTCAGTTGGACAGAGAAGTGTGCCGATTTTAACTGCGCCCTATATGCAAAGAAAAGTGGTGTCCTGTCTATATACTGAAAAATACCTATTAAAGGAGGATACGTATAAATATAGACATCTCTGTATTTAAAACTATAATCAGCTCTTAGGAAATAAGAATTGCTGTTTCTTAACGTAAAAGATTACTATCAACTACAGTAACATAAGAAAAAGTAGAGCTGGGTTTCCTGACGAAGGCATACATGCCGAAACGCGCGTAGTTTCCATCTACCGCCAGCCCTTGTATCACTTTATAACCTATTGCTTTTTTCGTACATTTTAATTCTATGTACACTGTTGTTTTTGTATAATTCATGTTATATATATAGTTGTGTGTTGTCTTCATTCATTGTTAGTTTTTGTATCACTGTATAATTTGTTCTCTTGTGTATCTCAATTTTATGTATAGTGTTGTTTTTGTATAATTTATGTCATATATATGGTTGTAAAATAAGAGTATTTTCTATCAATGAAATACCTAGAATAAAAATATTTTGTTATACATCAAACATTTTTGGTTTCCGTTACATATATATGTTCATTTACATGTATTTCATTATGTTTTTCTTTCATTTTAACACACAGAAAAGTTAGGCCTGATATGCTTTGTATGACCATCTAACTTGCATTTAGCGAATTCTTTACCCCAATTATGGTCGCAGGGTGACACAGGCCGTGTGTAGTGCGATGTGCACTACATTCGTGGCACTAATTAGCGGATTCCTTTCCTGTACGCCAGCCATTGGGTGTTGATTGTGGTGGCTGTATACTATTGCACAGGTATCGTGCAACATGTGGATTTGGGTATGTTCTGTGCTGCTTTCCTTGCACATGTCTGTGTCATTGATGCCAGATAAGTGGGACCACCTCGCTCTCTCTCATGTGGCATCTCCCCTGGGTGCTGAGGGACAGGGGACGCTCAACAGTAGGGTGGCTTCGGATGTAGCAGCTGCACAGCTGCTGAGTGAGACAGTTGTGACCTGCCCCTCGGAGGGGCTAGACGTGTGCTGGATGAATCACAGGCCCAGTGGGCAATTTCGGCATTCTCTGAGGACTGAGGTGATGCATCCATGTTGTATGACACAGGGGACGTGGACTCTGGGTCTTCTTCAGCCACGCGGAGGCCAATGTCCGCCCTCCCATCCACTTCCACTGGTGCAACACGTGTCGGCAGAGGGATGAAGGATAGGGTGTTCTTCACACCAGGCACAGCTGCACCTGCACATGTGACCCCTGCTGCCCTCAGTGCTGGGTCTGTTGAACTGATGCACCATCTGTGCGTGGGGCAGACAGCTCTCCTCACTTACGTCATTGCCCATGACATCACTTAGCCGCAGGAGACATGGATGATGGAGGGCCCACATGTACGCGTGGGTGGACTACACCAGACCGTCCAATGGTTGTCACCCCCCAGTGAAGGTGTGCCTTCAACTGCGCCAATCTCAAACTGACATTCCTGACCCTTTCCCCACCCCCCTGGGGAGTGGCACATCTGACGGCAGCAGTGCACGAGTCCTAAATCGGAGGAGTGGGGGGACGCTGACGTCCCGACCGGATGTGACATGTTGGAAGGTGGCTTGCACCGTCAGACTTATGGCCTCCCCTCGCTCACCCCAATATGCGTTTGCATCTGAGAAGCCAGCGTGTGCACAGGCAGCTCCGAGCTCGCACCAGAGAGGCCAAAGAGTGTATGTGTGGGTCCATTTGAACGAGTTGTCTGTCTCGCGGTATAATCAGTGGCGGGACGCCGTCCACCTGCGTGGTACCCCGACTCGAGACCTGGACAACATTGACAATGCATGACAGGCTCCGCAGTCCGGATACACCACCTGCAACACACAGAGGCTGTAGCTGCCCTAGCGGCCCAGGCCGCGTCCAACTGGAGCTAATGGACCCACACATTCACTCTTTGACCTCTCTGGGGCGAGCTTGGAGCTGCTTGTGCATGCGCTGGCTTCTCTGTTGCAATGGCATGTAACGTGTGTGGGGAAATAGGCAATGAGTGCGATGGTGCGAGCCACCTTCCGTGACGTCACTCCCGGGCGCGATGTGTGCGTCCCCCACTACTTATATTTGACTTGTGCCATGCTGCACAATGAGGATGTGTTGCCTGCGTGATGTGACCAGGAGGAGCGCGCCATGACCTCTCACCCACCATGCTCCACTGCCATCCCGTGCCCTGGATAGCCCGTGCAGGTGGACAATGTTGGGGGTACACCTGGTCGACAGGGGATGTGCGTGCCTTGGCAAGGGCCTGGCGGACGCACTGCAGTATCCAGCATGTCCCCAGAGGGTGGGCTGACGTCTACACCTGATGCAGCATTTTTCGTGTGGCCGCCTGTTGTGCACACACGTGTTCACATTCATCCCCAGACAGGTGGTCTTTACAAATGCCCAAGACAGCGGTAATCTAGTGCTCCCGAATCCTCCCAACACAGTGTGTTTCAATATTGCATGTGCGCACCTACCCGTCACACACACCCACCTGGGCCAAGCGTAACTCCCGCTTCACATGACACATGTGTGTCTTCCACAGTTGTGCTACTCTCTCAGGGCCGGACCTGCAACTGTCCCGTAGCACACACACAGCACCGAGTCGTACTGGCATCCTGTTAGATTGGTAGGCACACTCACACATCTCCTTCTGACACAGTGGTGGCTGTGATGGATATTGTGACTGCCATGGCAGTGTTGGCTGGCCATGGCAGGGCACACTCACACACATTGCATCCGCTGCACTACGTGTCACTACTCGGCACATCGAACTGGGCACTGTCCCTGGGGTTGATGAGTAATGCCGCCTGTCGATGTAATCTGTGACTGGATGCTGTTGTTCCTGTAGTCGGTTGTATCTGTGTAGTTGATGATTGCAGTTGTTGCAGTGTGTGCTTGGTTAAGTGGGGCACATGCCGTGTATGTGACCTCAGCAATTGCAATGTCTGGTCTCACATTCCAATGTGTTCTACACGTGGCAGGGACTTCACTTCTTTCAGACTCTGCTACTTGTGTGTGTGATGAATCTGCTTTTCTGTGCAACGGATTGACTGCATGTATTTGGTGTTATTTCTGGGTAAATGTATCCGTGTCATGTTTGCGTGCATGCAATGCACAGGGTGTGAGTCTAGCCACAGGTGGACTGGCAGCATGCACTGAGTATGCGGGCATGTGTGAGCTTACTTGCTGTGTGGACAGCGGTATAGGTGTATGTTAGTCTTGTGATGTGCATTGTGCCTGGGCACATGGCTTACTCTCAATGTGTGCATTTGGGAGGTGGTGGTGTGTGGTGTGGGTGGTGTGAGTTTGGGGTGGCGTTGGTGTGTGTGTGTGTTGTGGCCATGTCGACTACACACATATGTTTCCCAGGCCCATGGTGGATGTTTGTAACCGTGTTGAGGTCTGTGTATATGATGATATGTGTGTGTTGTATGTTGCACGGTATGCAGTGTGTGGGTGTGTCCTTGCAGTTCAGGATGACTCCTATTTGTTATGGTTCAGACGTTGTGTGTGTGCAGGGTGTGTGACTGTCAAGATTGTGCCTAGTTCAATTGTGCATGTCAGATTTTCTGCAGTTCTTACTCATTGTGCAGTGCTGCCCACCCATACTGATGTCGTGTGTGTGTTTTGACAGGCATTGCTGTGGCATGCTTTTGCGTGGCTCCTACTTTTGGTTGCTGAGTGTGTGGTCAGACTGTGTGGGAAATTGTAGACATGTGTAGGACTGTGCTTTGTAGTGACCAGGCCGTCAGTGTTGATGTGATGATCTTTCGGGCACCTTCAGAGTCTGACAAGTCCTGCTCCAGGAGCTGTGGTATTGCACTGTGGCCACTGTTGCGGCTACTCATTTGCATTGACATCCAATGACAGTGGACTACATGGTCATCTCACGACTGTCGTGTACTTCACACACTCTCATCCTCTCTCATTCGTACTTGTGTTTGTGAAATGATTCAGCGGAGTCACATTTTTGCTTCAAGCCATGTATTTGGACTTACGTCCTCTGTGATGCAGTATAGTGGACACTACTGGAAGCGAAATGCATGTGGAGGATCTACTTAGCATCATTTCACATACAAAAGGGGTTAGGGGTTAGGGGTAGATGTGATTAGTTGTTGACTGTGGAATGAGGGCTTCAGAGTTACAACTGCCTTGCCCTTGCTATGCTAATGTACATTTGCTAGTTACTGAGGAGCTCTCGACTTTGACACAGACAGTAATCATTTTGCCTACGAGACAGCTTGACATCATAGGTACAGTACATCTCAGTTCCATGGTACAGGTTTACTACAGTAGTTACTCCGACACACGTGCGTGAGGGGTGACATCAGAGCATGAGCCTACGTGCATGCAGCAGCGTGTCACTAGTTGTTGCAATGTGGTGGCTACTGAACATGTCACATTCACTGGGGTCATGTTGTTGGGGGATGCATTTGTTGTCCATGCAAAAGTCCTGGCACGGAAGTACAGACAAAGGTGAGGTGACAGTTCTCACGTGATACAGCAGACAGATTAGTGTGCACTGACCGGTGCATATGTTCATGTGCGCAGGATACATATTATAGCATAGTTGTTCATGCAGTATTGTCCATGTGGTTACTGTACACAAGTCCCATACCTCTGCCTCCCCCTGTTCATGCAGAGATATTGGATGTGGTGAGGAACAGAGAGAATGTCCCGAAAATGTCCGATGTCATGGCAGTGGAGTTGATAGTGTGGTGTTTGTTGCAGGTTGTATGGTATAGTTGTTGTACAGCTAACTGCCCAGTCCGTGCGAAAGCCAAGCATAGGTACGGTGTTGAACATCATTGTTCAATTGGGGGTATTGCGTCGGGGCCCGACGAATTGACAAGTTGTCAGGTATGCGATACCTTCCAGCAGGGCTTCCATGGCATTGGTGTTATACATGGATGCCATCCAATGAAGCGGATGGTGGCTGTCAATGTGTTCATCGTAAGTTGTCCCTTGTAGGAGCCTGATGGGACATGTTGGATGACATTCGATGAAACTGTGATCCAGAATCCGTTGTGTGGAGGCACACATGTCCCATTGCAGTGTGTGTCCGATTGCAGCCACATACGCCATGCCCCCATAGACTGAACAGATCCTGTCGTGGGCGTCCAGGGGGGCGAACAGTTGTACCAGGTCCGCCTTTGGACATGCCGGGTTGGAGAGACATAAATCCACAGGACAGTGGAAGGGACACCTCCGACAGTAGAAGACGGGGATGACGCAGCTGAACATTGCGATGCGGTAAGTTACTCGGTAACTTACGTTCAGCATGGCCAGGTTTTCACAGCCCACTATCTGTAGCAGGCTGTCCATGTAGAGCTGCATCTGTCCGGTGTAGTTGGGTAGCTGTGGTGCGACTCCCATTTTGCTACAGGGCGATGTGATGGCGTGCTCCAGCCGGCTGTGCAGTCAGCAGAGTGCACCCTCCGACGATGCTGGGAAATCTGGAATAGTCGTACGGAGGCAGGACTTATAGGGTTATAGTAGCTTGTGCGGAGGACACAGGTCCTCATCCCACATGCTTCTATGAATGGTCAAGGTCAGTGGTGTCTGACTCCTTCCAGATTACTTGCATGTGAACCACATGGAGGAGTGGTCTTATTTTTTTTTTGTGGTCAGAACTTTCTTTCATGTTGTGCGCTATTTGCACATTGGACGGTTTCCTCGGCATGCCTCTGTTTGGCTTGTTGTTGGGACAATGACTGTATTCTCTGGCTTGTTTTGTCGGAATGTGGTTTCAGAGTGGGAATGGAAGGCCATTCAGTGCTATCTGCTTTCCCGTGTGTGGGCGGCACGCTGCGTTTCCGCTATACGTTGGGCCTTGTGTGTGTGTGTTGTAATTGGTAACACCTGTTGTCAGGCACCCAGGTTTTTTAATGTTACGTATTGCATGTATTGGTATTGGGTGCAGGATGGTATTAGTATTTTTGTATGGTACTGGCGTGCCTTTTGCGGACGAGGTCCATATTCTGCGGCGTGATGTAGCAGCCGCTGTGTGCTTCGCCATGTTATGCACACAAGGGTGTGTCCTATTTTGGCGTGACGTCACTGCCCTGTTCGGTACACTTGTGTGACGTCATGTTGGCACCTGTGAGTTGCCGGTTGGGGACATGACTGATGCAGGAATGCCACGTGACATGTGCGTTCAGGGTGGGGCTGGTGTGTGGTGTGTGTAGTTGTGAGCCTGTGTTGTTTGTGTGCGGCCCAGGCATGGCGCTGTCATTGGCCTCTGCGTTGTGCGCATGTGTAGCTGCGTCATCGCCGCTGCGCTGCGTTGCCGTGACGGGGACGTTAGTTCCTGGTCCCGGGTAGTGTGTGCCCGGTTGTTGCGAGTTGTTTCATTTTGCCCGGTGTGACATTTGTGGGTGCAGTGGTGGATGTGTCCTGTCCACACAGGGGTGTCTGGGGGGGCCATGTATAGTTTTTCCGCCCTTGCACTGTGTGCGGTGTTTGCGTGCCCTTGTTGTGTGTCTGCCTACCTGCGTCGCCGCGGCGCGTTGACTCCTAGGTGCTGCATCAGGTACAGCATGGGGATGGCCTGGAGTGCAGGATTCATGTCGGGGTGGGCCGCCTTTTTGGTGTCCGTCCTCGAGCGGTCGAGTTTCCGCCTTGGTATCTCGTGCGGTGTCTCTTAGCCGGGGGAGCTGTTTGTTTGCGGCATCGTAATTTGTACGCCGGGCGGTACGTGATTTCGTCGGACGGTGTGCCTCCATTGGCTCGCGCCGCTACGTGTACGGGCGCACTTTGATGGCGGGCGGCGTCACGGCCTTACGGGCGGTGTTTGGCTGATTTTACACATCCTAATTGGGCGGGCGTGTGGGCCGCGGCGGGCGGACGGTAACTGGTGGTTTTTGCCTCCGACAGCACGGCGGTAGTGCTTCCGCCCGCCATCGTAATGGGCCCCTAAGTCTGGGAAGGTGCTGGACATTAAACACATAAAAATTACTATTCCCACTCCAGTCAGTATGAAGTCAGGAAGATGCTGGACACTAAATATATATGTTTTACAATGTTAACAACTTTACCATTTTCCCCTAATAACCCAACATCCCAGTACTAAAAACAACCTACAATTTCTATTTATAAATAACTTTATTTCTTCTAATTATTTGCAATTTTTTAAATTTCAATTTAATAAATAATTTTAAAATAAGATTTAAATAACACTCCCCACCCTTATCCCCTAATGACCAAACATCCCTCTCCTAAAACAAAACATATATTTTATATTTTTAATATAAATTTCTTTTTTTTTTAAATTCTAATTTCAAAATTTTTTAAATTAATATCTAAATTTACACTAATATTTTTAAAATACTCCCCACCCGTATCCCCTAATAACCCAACATCCCACTCCTAAAACAATACATATATTTTATATTTTTAATATAAATTTCGTTTTTTTAATTAATTTCTAATTTCAATTTTTTTTTAATTAATATCTAAATTTACACTAAGATTTTTAAAATACTCCCCACCCTTATCCCCTAATAACCCAACATCCCACTCCTAAAACAAAACATATATTTTAAATTTTTAATATAAATTTCGTTTTTTAAATTAATTTCTAATTTCTAAAAATGTTAAATTAATATCTAAGGGGCCCATTAGGATGGCGGGCAGAAGCACTACCGCCGTGCTGGCGGATGCAAAAACCACCAGTGAGCGTCCGCCCGCCGCAGCACACACGCCCGCCCAATTAGGATGTGAAAAGTCAGCCAAACACCGCCCGTAAGCCAGCGACGCCGTCCGCCATCAAAGTGCGCCCGTTCACGTAGCGGCGCAGCCCAATGGAGACACACCGCCCGACGAAATCACGTACCGCCCGGCGAACAAATTACGATGCCACAACCAAACAGCTCCCCCGGCTAAGAGACACCGCACGTGAAAGCAAGGCGGAAACCCGACCGCCCAGTACGGATACCAAAGAGGCGGACCCCCCGAGCATGAATCCAGCACTGCAGGCCCTCCCCATGCTCTACCTGATGCAGCACCTAGGAGTCAACGCACCGCGGCGACGCAGGTAGGCAGACACACAACAAGGGCACGCAAACACCGCACACAGTGCAAGGGCGGAAGAACTGTACATGGCCCCCCCCGACACCCCTGCGTGGACATGACACATCCACCACTGCACCCACAAATGTCACACCGGGCAAATTGTAACAACTCGCAACAACCGGGGACACACCACCTGGGACCAGGAACTAACGTCCCCGTCACGGCCCCGCAGTGCAGTGGCGACGACGCAGCCACACATGCGCACAACGCATAGGCCAACGGCAGCGCCATGTATGCGCCGCACACAAACAACACAGGGTCACAACCAAACACCACACACACCAGCCCCACCCAGAACGCACATGTCACGTGACAGTCCTGCCACAGTCATGTCGCCAACCGGCAATTCACTGTTGCCAACCTGACGTCACACAACTGACCCGAACATGTCAGTGATGTCACGCCAAATTAGGACACACCCCTGTGTGCAAAACATGGCGAAGCACACAGCGGCGGCAACAACACCCAGCAGAATATGGACCCCGTCGGCAAAAGGTACGCCAGTACCACACAGAAACACAGATACCACCCTGCACCCAATACCAAGACATGCAATACGTAACATCAAAGATCCCGGGGGACCGACAACAGGTGGCTCCAATCACAACACCCACACACAAGGCCCAACGTATAGCGGAAACGCAGCGTGCCGCCCACACACGGGAGAGGAGATAGCACTGAATGGCCTTCCATACCCACACCCAAACCACAGCTCAACTATTCAAGCAGGACAATACAGTCATCATCCCCCACAAAAGCCCAACACAGGCATGCAGAGGGAACCGTCCACTGGGCAGATAGCGCATAACACGAAAGAACATTTCGAACGGAAAAAAGAAATAATACCACTCCCCCATGTGGTTCACATGCAAGTTATCTGGAAGGAGTCAGACACCACTGACCTTGACCATTCATAGAAGCATGTGGGATGAGGGCCCGTGTCCTCCGCACAAGCCACCATAACCCAAGCCCTGCCTCCCTACGACCATTACAGAATTCCCAGCAATGTCGGAGGTTGCACTCTGCAGACTGCACAGACAGCCGGAGCACGCCATCACATCGCCCTGCAGCAAAATGGCACTTGCACCACACCTACCCAACTACGCCGGACAGATGAAGCTGTACAATCATAACCTGATACAGATATTGGGATGTGAAAATCTGGCCTTGCTGAACGTAAGTTACCGACTAACTTACCGCATCGCATTGTTCAGCTGCGTCATCCCCGTCTTCTACTGTCGGAGGTGTCCCTTCCACTATCCTGTGGATTTATGTCTCTCCAACCCGGCATGTCCAATGGCGGACCTGGTACAACTGTTCAACCCCTGGACGTCCACGACAGGGTCTGTTCAGCCTATGGGGGCATGGCGTATGTGGCTGCAATTGGACCCACACTGCAATGGGACCACTGTGCCTCCACACGACGGATTCTGGATCACAGTTTCATCGAATGTCATCCAACATGTCCCATCATGCTCCTACAAGGGACAACTTACGACCAACACCTTGACAGCCACCATCCGCTTCATTGGATGGCATCCATGTTTACCACCAATGCCATGGAAGCCCTGCTGGAAGGTATTGCATACCTGACAACCTGTCAATTCGTCGGGCCCGACGCAACACCCCCAATTGAACAATGATGTCCCACACCGTACCCATGCTTGGCTGCCGCACGGACTGAGCAGTTACTAGTACAACAACTATACCACACAACCTGCAACTAACACCACACCATCAACTACACTGCCATGACATCGGATATTTTCGGGACATGCACTCTGTTCCTTATCACATCCAGTAACTCTGCATGAACAGGGGGAGGCAGAGGCATGGGATTTGTGTATGGCAACCACATGGACATAACTGCACGTACATCTATGCCATAATATGTATCCTGCGCCCATGAACATATGCACCGGTCAGTGGACAGTAATCGTTCGGCTGTAGTATGTGAGAGCTGTCACCTCACCTCCCTCTGAACTTCCGTGCCAGGACTTTTGCATGGACAACAAGTGCATCCCCCAACAACATGACCCCAGTGACTGTGTCATGTCCAGTAGCCACCACATTGCAACAACAAGTGGGACGCCGTTGCATGCACGTAAGCCCATGCCCTGATGTCACCTCCACGCACGTGTGTATGAGTAACCATAGCAGCAAACCTGTAACATGGAACTGAGATGTACTGTGCCCATGATGTCAAGCGGTCTGGTAGGCAAAATGTATACTGTCTGTGTCAAAGTTAGCAGCTCCACAGTAATTAGCAAATGTACATTAGCACAGCAACGGCTAAGCAGTTGTAACTCTGAAGCACACATCCCACAGTCAACAACTAATGACATGTACCCCTACACCCTATGCCATGTGTAATCATGCTGAGTATATCCTCCACATGCATTTCGCTGCCAGTAGTGTCCACTATACTGCATCACAGAGGACATAAGTCCTAATACATGGCTTGAAGTAAATATGTGTCTCTGCTTATTCATTCCACGAGTACGAATGAGAGAGGATGAGAGTGTGTGAAGTACACGGCAGTCGTGAGATGACCATGTAGTCCACTGTCATTGGATGTCAACGCAAATGAGTAGCACAACTGTGGAAGACACACATGTGTCATGTGAAGCGGGAGTCACGCTTGGCTCAGGTGGGTGGGTGTGACGGGTAGGTGCGAACTTGCAATGTTGAAACACGCTGTGTTGGGAGGATTCCGGAACAGTACATTGCTGCTCTCCTGGGAATTTGTAAAGACCACCTGTCTGGGGATGAATGTGAACTCGTGTGTGCACAACAGGCGGGCACACGATCAATGCTGCATCAGGTGTAGACGTCAGCCCACCCTCCGTGGACATGCTGGATACTGCTGTGCGTCCGCCAGGCCCTTGCCAAGGCACTCACATCCCCTGTCGACCAGGTGTATCCCCAACATTGTCCACCTGCACAGGCAATCCAGGGCACGGGATGGCAGTGGAGCATGGAGGGTGAGATGTCATGGCGCGCTCCTCCTGGTCACATCACGCAGGCAACATATCCTCAATTCGTAGTATGGCACAAGTCTAATGGAAGTAGTGGGGGGACGCACACATCACGAGCAGGAGTGACGTCATGGAAGGTGGCTCGCACCATCTCACTCATTGCCTATATCCCCACACACGTTACATGCCATTGCAACAGAGAAGGCAGCGCGTGCATAAGCAGCTCCAAGCTCGCCCCAGAGAGGCCAAAGAGTGAATGTGTGGGTCCATGAGCTCCAGTTGGACGCGGTCTGGGCTGCTAGGGCAGCTACAGCCTCTGTGTGTTGCAGGTGGTGTATCCCGACTGCGGAGCCTGTCATGCATTGTCAATGTTGCCCGGGTCTCGAGTCGGGGCACCACGCAGGTGGACGGCGTCCCGCCACTTATTATACCGCGAGACAGACCACTTGTTCAATTGGACCCACACATACACTCCTTGGCCTCTCTGGGGCGAGCTTGGAGCTGCTTGTGCATGCGCTGGCTTCCCAGGTGCAAACGCATATTTGGGTGAGCGAGGGGAGGCCATGAGGACAGGGTAAAATATGACTGTTTGACTTCCAGTTAGTTCAAGGAATGACCCTGATGTGGTCATGAAAAGACGTGTCTCATGTGTATTGCAACTAGTAGATAAGCCGATGAACTTCCCATGTCTTGCATGTAGCCCCGCACCTAGCCCCGCCCACTCTACACATTAAAATGAGTACCAGCACCACATCCTTCCCATTCGAAGCACTGACTGGGGGTGATAACCATTGGACAGTCTTGTGTAGTCCACCCACGCATACATGTGGGCCCTCCATGATCCATGTCACCTGCGGCAAAGTGATGTCATGGGCAATGACGGAAGTGAGGAGAGCTGTCTGCCCCACGCACAGATGGCGCATCAGCTCAACAGACCCAGCACTGAGGGCAGCAGGGGTCACATGTGCAGGGGCAGCTGTGCCTGGTGTGAAGGCACATGCATTTTGACAGCACATCGAGCAATGTGTAGTCTTCCCACATCTACTGTCCATTGTCAGGCGGACCTAGCAAAAGATCACAAGGCGACACATCTGTGTTGGTGTACCCACTGTGACCAACACTGCGCAACAACCAACGTACTCGCCCTGTGCATGGCCCACCCCGCAACGGTGGTCACATTCAGTGGCACTATCTCACACACACATCCCTATCACGAGGCATGGTGTGACCAATGTACAGGGCTGAGTTTGCGCTCATCCGGAGAGTCCTGAACAGGTGACACATGTAACCCACTAGTCATTCTGTGTTGTCACCTACTGGCATTGTGCAGTCAATGTGCAGGCCAGGCCTGCTGGGACTGAGAAGGGCAGCATGGCCCCAGCCTGACATTCACACGAGCAACAAGTGCACTGAGACCTGCATTGCCAATTGTCTGTGTCACTGGATGTCTGACATGAAGTTGCCATGTACCACCACTCGGGAGGGACAGACACGTCAAAGCGCCCGAGAGCTCACATACCACTGCCACCTGCAGTCAGCATGGTGAGCAGTGCATGTTTGAACACCACAGGCTCTGACTCATAGTGCTGCGGATCAAGGACATGTGTGTCCCCCACATGCACTCCCACACACACTGCAGTTGTCTCTCACACACAACTTTCGCAAGGAATAGCCATGTGCAGTGTGCGTGGAGCTCGGAATCCAGGATCTCCAGCTCCTCGCTGGTGAGTGGACCTGGACATGTCCTCAGCGTCATCCACGTGTAGGTGGAGAGGTGGCAGCAGCAGGTGTTGTTGAGGGGTGCCAGGCTGCAGTCCCAGGTAGCTGTGGTAATGCCAGTCTCACTCACACACTCACATAGCCCCCTGGGGCAGTTTCAGTGGGTCCAAGCTGCTGCAATTTGTGTACCATGTCTGCCAGCTTCAATTGCAGCCGATGGCCTGCTCCCAGCTGGCCCGGGACGCTTACCTCCATAGTGGAACATGCAGGGTGCAACCGCGAGGGTCATTGGAGTTGGCCGTAAGGGCCTGGCCCATGGCGGGTACAGTCCGCTGATGCCATGTGCACCACACTGTTTAATGTGCGCAATGCATCTGCAGGTGTGGCCATGATTTGTGTGTGGGTGCAGGTCCACAAAGGACAGGGCCACAACATGTTGTGTGCATAGGCAGGGATGGCCAGTGGCCAGCCTCCACATGTCTGTTGGCATATCATCATGTACACATTGGCATGGGAGCATGGGATATGCATATGCACACACATGCCATCTTTCACTATGTACATCTGCCACTTGGCACGTGCAACGTTACGTGTCACTTGTGATGTGTATTTGCAATCACACAGCCGTGTTGGCATGGAGCTGTCAATGTGTACACCTGTCAATGTTTCTGGAGGTGTGATCCGTACAGTGCTGTACATAGGGTGCAGTAGGGACATCAATGACTGTCTCATATCCCCTCGTGCCACAGGTCCCACTTGTTTTGGCCGCTCAGCCTGTGTCCATAGCGTTGTTGGTGTGTGCCCTACTCACCCAGCCTCGGAAGCAGTGTGATGCACAGCAGCTAGTCATGTTGCCGTGGTGTTGCAGCTTTCCAAATATGCAGTCTGTTACCATCAGCATGCCTTACAAGTTGTTAAGGCCTAACTTCCCATGTGCATGCTCATAGCAATGGTGTGTGTCACTGCCCATTGCTATTGGTAGGGGACCTGTGTAAGTGTATTGTGGCTGTGCTGTCCCTACTTGTCAGCTGTTCTGTGATTCAATTGCTTGGTCAGTCATTTTTGTTTTGTGTATGTGAAAATGCCATGTGGCGTGTTGCTTTGACATGTGTCCACTTCCATCTTTCCTAGGAGGAGACCAAACATACATCGCCCCTACCAATTGCTGTCAAACATGGAGGATGTGGAGGTAATCCGGAAGTTCCGTCTGGACCGACCCACCCTGCATCACCTATGTGCCTTGTTGGAACTCCACCTCCGTCCTCGCAGGGTGTATCCAACTGCATTTACCCCCACGGCTAAGGTGATGGCTGCACTGCATTTCCTCACCACTGGGTCATTCCAACACACAGTGGGCAGTGGAGGTGGGATGTCCCAGCCCATGTTCAGCATGGTGCTAAGGGATGTACTGTCAGCTATGATGCTGTACAGGAACAGGTACATCAGATTCCCCAGGGCTCGTGAATTGGCGGCAGTGAAGGGTGCTTTCTATGCCCTTGGACGGATCCCCCACGTTGTTGGTGCAATAGATTGCACCCATGTTGGCCTTGTTGCACCACAGGCCACTGAGCACCTCTATCGCAATAGGAAGCACACCCACACCCTGAATGTGCAAGTGGTGTGCCTTGCGGACATGGTCATTTCACACGTGCGTGCTAAGTTTCCAGGATCGGCACATGACGCGCACATCATGCGCAACAGCATCCTACCACGTCTGATAACCAATCTGCAACCGGACCGTGCTTGGATTGTTGGTGAGTATGTGGAGTAGTGTAGCGTGCTGGCTGTGTGATGCTGGCTTGTGTCCAGTTGGAATTGCAACGATTCTCTGTGTCCCTCACACCCAGGTGACTCTGCTTACCCGAATGGGCCCTGGCTGCTCAGCCCATTACGACATCCTCGGACCCCAGCTGATGTCCGCTACAATGAGGCACATGGGAGGACCAGACGTGTGTTTGAGCGGACCTTTGGCCTCCTCAAGTCCAGGTTCAGATGCCTGGACCGCACCGGGGGCGCACTGGCGTACTCCCCACAGAAGGTGTGCCAGATAGTGGTGGCTTGCTGCATGCTGCACAATCTGGCTATTCGCAAGCAGATCCCCCTAATTGTGGATGACGGAGATCAACCAGGGCCCCAGCCTGCAGACCAGGACGGGTCGAGTGAAGAGGACAGTGGAGAGGAGGAAGCTGTGAATGTGCGTCAGCAGCTCATCGCCCGCTTCTTCACTTGACGGTGAGTGTCCATGTACGACGGCTGATGTAACTGTAGTTGTTCAGGTGTATGTGTGCTCTGTCACGGAGGCCTTTTGTTCACTGAGTGCTGTGTGTCAATGGTCCATGTCCAGGTTAGTATGCCACTGACAGTGGCTGTTGCATTGTGCCCTGTTGCTGTGTGAGATGTGTGTACATTGCTTGTAGTTGGTGACAAGTACTGTGTGATGAGTGTGTGACACAGTCATTGAATGTACTCTTGTTCTGTTTTTCACCCCTAGGTCCCTACAGCCTCTCCTGTCCCATCGACATACCACACAGCAGATGCATTTCTGCTCATGGTGGCGATTGCACATCGTTGAATAAACCCAGGACACATAAAGCAGATTGTGATCAAGGTGTATTTATTTACAGCGGTGACATGTGATTGTGTGCAAGGTGATGACAAAAGTGGTGCATGCTGTGCCAATGATTTGACGGCCATGGCTGCGTGATGGTCAAGGTGTACCCATGAAGTTCTATGTCCACAGTCCAACAGACACATGCCATTCACATGGCAGTGTGGGGTAGGATCGTAGTCCAAGTCAATGCAGTAGGTGGTCAAGGTGGCTGGCTGACTCACTGGTGTTTGGTGTGTGCGAAGTCCTCTCTGGACACCTGTTTCCTCTTCGGACGGCCCCTTCCACGTTTGGAAGGGGGGGGGGGTGTGTTGGTGGGCTGCTGGTGGTGGCTGAGGAGTGGTCACTCGCTGTGGACGCAGGGAAACACGATGCTGCACGAGCCTGCGCCACAGCAGGTGGTGGCGGAGGTGGTGTTGCTGGCCTTGCTTGTGCCCTCCCCCCCACCACCAGCTTGCCCATGAGGGCCACGATTTGGCCCATATGGGCGTCCATGGACCTCAACACCCCAAGGACCTCCCGCGTGTCGGTAGCCGACCTGGCCCATTCTGCTTGGGCCACTTCATAGGTCCCAAGGACTCTGTCGATTTGCGGCAGGGCTTGGCTCCCAGGCACAGATGGCGTTGGCCTGACCCTGCTCCTCCTACCAGTACTGCTGCCACCGACCTGCCCACTAGCCACATTGCTCACCACGGTCCTCGCTCTGGCTCCCAGGGTGGACCCAGACGGCCGGGCCACCCATTGCGCTGGTTGAGTGGTCAGGGATGGCGTGGTGGTGGTGGTGGTGGTTGCGGCGGTGGTGGCCGCAACGACCGTGGCAGCAGGGGTCTGTGACTGGTCAGCAGCCCTGGGTGATGGGTTGGTGGGTATGAGGGACCCTGGGGAGCGGTTGTGCCCTGCCACTCCAGATGGGCCTGCTGGGTGGTCCGCGTCCGAAGAGGTGTCCAGCTCCTCTACATCCGTGAGTCCGGCTCGGGGGCTTGCGGACTGGCTGTGCTGGCTGCTGTCTCCCTCTACAGCATCCAGCAGTTCGGCACCTGTGGGGAGAATGAGATAGGTCATTGTGTTGCACCTAGCAAAGTATGTATTGGTTGTCTGACATTCACAGTTCGTGCACTGTCGTGCACAGGTTTCCCAGAGGCGTGTGTGTGGATGTACGATGTGTGTATGCGTGGGCTAGGCAATGGAACTGTGTGATGTGGACATGTGGCATGGGACGGATTAGCAATGCCGACGTGTGTGTGTTGCTATGCTCCTACATTTTGTGGCTCGGGTGTTTGCAGGCTCCAGACCCATCGACGATGTTGGGTTGAACTATGGTTTTGGGGTTCAGATGGAACGCTTAGGAACGCAGATGGCAAAAGGGGGTACATCCCCCTCAACGCTTTTGGCTTGAAATATGGTTTTGTTCAAATGGAACACTTAGAAACGCAGATGGCAAAAGGGGGTACAGCCCCCTCAACGCTTTTGGGTTGAAATATGGTTTTGGGGTTCAAATGGAACGCTTAGAAACACAGATGGCAAAAGGGGGTACAGCCCCTTCAACGCTTTTGGGTTGAAATATGGTTTTGAGGTTCAAATGGAACGCTTAGAAACGCAGATGGCAAAAGGGGGTACAGCCCCCTCAACGCTTTTGGGTTGAAATATGGTTTTGGGGTTCAAATGGAACGCTTAGAAATGCAGATGGCAAAAGGAGGTTCAGCCCCCTCAACGCTTTTGGGTTGAAATATGGTTTTGGGGTTCAAATGGAACGCTTAGACACGCAGATGGCAAAAGGGGTACAGCCCCTCAACGCTTTTGGGTTGAAATATGGTTTTGGGGTTCAAATGGAATGCTTAGACACGCAGATGGCAAAAGGGGTACAGCCCCCTCAACGCTTTTGGGTTGAAATATGGTTTTGGGGTACACACTGTGAGTCATGGGTGCAGAACGTGACATGTGTTCTGGCAACATGACAGTGCATAGACAAAGGTGTGTGTCTGTCTAACATACCCGGCATATCTGCTGACTGTTATCATTTATGGACATTACATTGGTAGCATTGTTGTGAGTTCGTGCTTGTTGTGTGCCACACGACGTATTGCAGATGGGCAAAATCCTTGGTGTGCGTGCTTCCCTCGAACATGTGCATCAATGCAGTGCTCTTGGGGTGTTGACTATATTATGTGTGTTGTTACTCACAGTGTGACGTGCGCTTCAGTCACTGCAGGCACATGATTTGTCATGGGCAGGTATCTTTGCATGACTACTGTATGAGGGCCAGCTGTTCGGATGACATACCTTTCATGACACTGGGGCTGACAGATGAGATGGATGATATGTTGAATGTGCATTGTGTGCCTGTGTGTTTCATGGGTCCAGTGGTGTTTGTGTGCAATATTGTGGTTCCACGCTGTTACTTCTAGTAAGGTTTGTCTTACATGGGCGTTGTTGTACGATGTGTGGGTGACAGGCAGTAAGGACTACATGGACAAGACTTCGATGGTGTTGCTGATGTGTGTGATGGGTGGCACATTGACTGCCGTGTGGGTCTGTACTCCAGTGGGACTTGTGCATGCAGACGTGGCTCCTTAGGTGTTGCTGTATCTGTGATGGGTCATGTGGGGTATGACTCTGTAATACATGTCCGTGTGCACATTGGTCACATGATTGTGACAGGGAGCAGTGCTGCGTGTTCCTCTGCTACGTGACATGTCCCATGTGTCAGTCGTAATACAGTCCTCATGCCTACAGACACCCCGCCCTGTACAGTTTCCCACCTATAGGTTGTTTTTGAGTGCACAATGCAATGGATGCCACATGGTTATGGGCGGGAGGGGTGCTCCATGTTGCTGGTCTGTGGGAGTGGGGGCGGTGTTGTGAGTTGTGGTGATGGCCTGACACCCACAGAAACCCCTGCATGTGGGGTGAGATGTCTACCTGTCGGCAGCAGGTGTGCACTGCAGTGGCTGACACATGGGTGTGGGGGGTGCTCCACCTTGCTGCGCTGTGGGACTGGGGGCCTGGTGGCTGTTGTACTTCAGCTGTCCCCCCTCTGAACCACTGCCTTTGTGTTGCGGCTACTTACCTGTTACTTGTCGGTTGGTGCAGCTATGGCTGACACATGGGTGTGGGGAGTGCTCCTTCTGGCGCTTCTGGAGTACAAGGGGACCTGGTGGGAGTTGCGGTGCTGGCTGACTGTACACATGCCCCCATGGTTTTGTAAGTTAGTCTGTTGCATGTGTGAGTGATGTCTTGTGTATTGTGTACTGGACATGGGGGTGTTTGTCCCTCGGAGCTATGGCATAGTGGTAGTGCATGTGAGTACATAGCGGTGTGCTGGTATAGGTTTGTTTGTACTTACCAGCCTCAACTCCCCTGGTAATCCGGTGAGGATCTCCGGATGTATGATGACTCGCACCTTCTCCTCCCACGCCTTGAAGGTCTTGAATAGCGCGGGATTACCTCCACCAGTCCTGGCAGCCAGCTGCTGATTTTTGGCCTCCTTCTTCTTGACCACGCTTTTCAGGTCGTTCCACCTTTTGTTGATTTCGCCTCTGTTGCGTGGCACGTTCCCGACTGCATTGACCTGGTCTACGATCCTGCTCCACAAACGGTTTCTGGTGGATAGTGGTGTCTGTTTGACCTGGTTGCCATAGATTTGTGGGTGCACCTTGATGATCTCGTCGACCATGACCGTCAGCTCAGTGGAAGTGAACTTGGGCATTCTGTGTGATGCCATGGTGTGTGTTTTGGTGTTTGTGGTGCTGGTGCGGTGTGTGGTGTGTGATGTGCAGGGGGTTTGTGTGGCAGGTGTTTGGTGGTGGTGGTGATGGGTGTGATGGATGCGTGTCTGTGGTGTGCTGCTGTCCTTTGTGTCTCGCTGTGTTCTGTGCTGTCGTCCTCCGTTTGTAATGTTGCAAGGGGTTGTGGTCTGTGAAGGGGCTGGTTTTGTACTTGCCTATGTGGGTGTGTCATGATGGTCTGTTGTTTTCAGGTGTGTTGTGGCTGGTGTTCTGGGATTTGCAGTTAATTTGTTTGTCCAGGGGGGGGTGTTTCCGGGATGTGTACTGTGTTTGGGTATTTGTGCGTGGGTTGCTGTGTGGACTTGTTGGCCATGTTGTGTGTGTTTGTTTTTGTCCGCGGATGATTTCTGTGCAGGGACGTGGCCGCCAGAGCTTCCGCCGTGTCCATTTTCGTCACTGTTGTTTACGCTGGCGAGCGGTGTATTTGTGGATTTTCCGCGCTCATGTCGGTGCGATCCTAATTTCACGGCCGGTGTCTCGGTCGTCAGGGCGGGCGGTTTTGGGTTGTCGTGCGTAATTCCGTCCGTGGCGGGCGGATGGACTTGGACTCGGACATGGGCGGGCGGTATTTTTGTGTATTTTCCGCCGCCGGCGGCTTCGGCTCGCGCCATCGTGATTGCTCGGTCGGTATTCAGACGGTGTGGGCGGGCGGATTTTTACCGCTATGTAAGATGGCGGATTTTTTACCACCCGACATCGTAATGGACACCTAAATTTACACTAATATTTTTAAAATACTCCCCACCCTTATCCCCTAATAACCCAACATCCCGCTCCTAAAAGAAAACATATATTTTACATTTTTAATATAAATTTGGTTTTTTAAATTAATTTCTAATTTCTAAAAATTTTACATTAATATCTAAATTTACACTAATATTTTTAAAATACTCCCCACCCTTATCCCCTAATAACCCAACATCCCACTGCTAAAACAAATCATATATTTTATATTTTTAATATAAATTTCGTTTTTTAAATTAATTTCTAATTTAAATTTTTTTAATTAATATCTAAATTTACACTAATATTTTTAAAATACTCCCCACCTTTATCCCCTAATAACCAAACATCCCGCTCCTAAAACATATGTTACAATTTTTTTTATACATTTTCACACTAATATTAAAACAATTAAAATAATACAAAATTAATAACAATACAAAATATTTAATTATTAACTAAAAAATAATATTTTACAGTTTCTATATTTTTTGGTCGATATTTTTTACAACACTAACAATTTGATATTATCTAGTGACGATATTACTTATTCGATATTTTATACTTCGATATTTTCTAGAGAGAAAAAAAAACGATATTTTTGATTGCGATATTCATGTATTCGATATTATCTAACATTCGATATTACAACTTCGATATTACTACAATTCGATATTTACAATTCGATATTATGTCTATTCACCACTTGGTACGATATAATTGAAGGTCGATGATATTGACCTTGATATAATGGAGTGCAACCACTGGCACAATAAACGCTTCTGTAATGTGCTGACAGTATGCATTGATGCCATATAGAAAATGAACAGTGGAGCTTCACGTAGCAGAAAATGACTGAGCTAGATATAAGTAAATGAAGGCATTTACACACCATTCAAGCTGTGCCAGCCAAACACACACGCCACTACTCTCCCTCGTAGAAGAAGTTGTGTTTTTTACCTCCTTTAAAAACATATCAAATACTTAAGCAAACAAGCATCCTCCTGCTCCGGATAGCCTTGAGGCCAAAGTATTTGTTGCCCGCAATCCCCCATACTAGTAGAATGACAAGAGATGTTTGGAATACGGGCACAGCACCACCCTGAACAAAGGGTCGCAAGGAAATATTATTAAATACTGAGGCAGCAAATGCATCTGGAGGAGAGAACACAGGAAACACTAGCCTGGCAGCTGGGATTTCCTGTGGGTTATCCCCCATGGTACTGAAAGACATTAGAGAGACTCCTCCACACCGTGCATTTTGGAGCAGGAGTGGAAAACCATCCAGATAAATGTTTATTTTAAATTGGTTTCCATTTTGCCAGGCAATGTTTCTTGTGACTGCAGCGTCAAGTTGGCCCCAAACCATATAGTAGGCTAGGTGTTTGCCACCTCAACAGAACATCCACGTCCAGTTATACCCCTGATTCATACTCCACCAACAGTACACATAACTACAAGTCCTGACAATATCTGGCAAACAGCAAGAATATAGCTGGATAAGTGTTTGCCCCCTCAACAGTGCATTCATATCAAGGTATATTCATAGTACGTGCACAACGTGACATTCGCTCTTCCCCCACTTCCGTCACCTTACCGCCGCGCTGTGCCCAAGAACTCTCAGAATCAGAGTATGTTGTCCAAGGCGTAGCTTTTTTAATTCACATCAAACCCGCTAATTCACCACAACCATTACCAGAGTAAAAGTATCCTACTTGGATATATACAAATTATACACAGCCTCACATTTTAGCAGCATAAACATGTCAACCGCAGTAAGGAAATTAGGCATAACATTACACTTGAACATTAACTTGGCCGTACACTTGAAGTTACACTTGGCTGTACACTTGAACTTGGCCGTCTTGGCCCACCAAGCACCCATTCTGCTGCGCACATTGTGCCAGCAGGCCCCAACACGCTACAGCAAACAGTTGCACTACTTGAAATCCAGGGCCCCGCATACCGCACCGGCCCACCGGGGTACCTGAACACAGGCAGCCTCCCCAAGCTTCTACTCAGTCCATACATTGCGGGTTAGGGCAGTAGAGTCCAGGACCACCAGCAGGTCAGTCCCTCCTCCCCGCCTACCCTCTGCTGATATTGATTCTACCCCGTCCTGGGGGTCCATCCAGTCACTGAACCTCCATGGTTGTGCATCCCCCTTTGTTGTTAACTGTCAGTGCTCCGCCATAGGGTGAGAAGCTCCCTGGCGCACTCGCCCCCCCCCCTAGCGCTGACTGTGCTCCACAAGAGCCCCCAGTATCGCCTGGATAAAGGTGTCCTGCTGTGTGCCCACAGATGCACCCCATCCTGATGGAACAACTCCATTTTTCCCGGCTGGAACCAGTTGTGCCGCATTGTGCCCCTTGTGTAACTCGCTAAGATTTTTTTTTTCTTTTCGAATTGTTCAGCCTCTATACTGATTCATTGATTGCCTTCACTGGGGCCCCACCACCCGATACCGCCTGTGGTAATAGCTCCACCCACAATAATGGTGTTGGTGGTAAGTATTGTATAAACCTAGAGATGGCTCTGAACCAGGCCTCTCTTACCTTTCCACTTTTAATTTGATTGCCTGTTCAAGCCCACCCAACAGGTTGTGCAGTATTAGGCCCCACACCCCAATCCAAATGTGTGCAAACCC
Source organism: Calotriton arnoldi (assembly GCA_963921515.1). Classification (NCBI taxonomy): domain Eukaryota; kingdom Metazoa; phylum Chordata; class Amphibia; order Caudata; family Salamandridae; genus Calotriton; species Calotriton arnoldi. Next base: position 691,002 of record CAWUFW010009606.1, on the reverse strand, counting down.
AGCGGCCCCCTGTGCCTCTTCCAGACTGGACTTTTGGAATTGCTGCTCCACTCTGCAACATTCCTCCCTCTACCCGAGACTTGGCCGCACGTAGTACTCCAAACATGCTGACCTCCATCGACCCACCCTTTTCATAGCTTCTGCTGGCGGGCCCATCGAGAAACAATGCATAATTACACACAGGCATTAAAATGCAACTTGACCAACTTCCCACCATTACTCCGTGCCAGGAGCCAAACCAAAGACTCATTACTCCAGGGCACCACTTGCGCACTGGCTCTGTGGGGGTGCCTGACCAAAAGCGCAGTCCATAAAGTTGCAAACCAGACATCGCATGACAGGAGAGTCCCGGACTACCAGCAGGTCAGCACTCTCTCTCGCCAGCCTCATGTCCAAACCATAAGAACGCTAGGTGCTGACTTAATATGACAAAGCAAATCATGTACCAACACCCCTGCTCCATCATTTGTGAACGATGTCTTGATTGGTTGCACACAGTTAAGAGCCCGTGCAAAAAGGAGCCTCACCCTGCCCTAGGCACCTGGAGCAATGTGCCGCACTTAACCTATTGTTGTCAGGAAGACACCCCACACCAACCTTTGTAATTGATAATGAAGCATACTGTGCCCAATTGTTTCTCATGCCAGTTTCTGCCTTCCTTCTTAGTTTAGTCCCCAACAGGGAATTCCGGTACGCCTCGCTTGTAACCACTGGCTGAACATTAAGCACCGCTCTCCATATCCAGAATCTTTTACGCTGAGAGTATTGAGACACAACATAGAAACACGAATCTGAATGAGCCAATTAAGTATCAAAAATGGACAGGTGATAATGTATAGAAACTGTGCGCAAATTCCTGGAATGCCATTCCCCAGATAAAACATATAGCAATTTAACAAGGCTACGTCCGCAGCCGTCACAATAAAGCACCAAAGGCAGAAGATACAATATTTTGTGCGCAAGCGATGTGGTGCGGCCCAGGTATTAATATCCGCCCTGCCACCCGGGGTTTTACCAGGAGCCTTAATGTAGCATGGAGGCTACAGGTGGTGAGCAAAACGTATGGAGATATATTAATGCAATGCCCAGTAATCTTAGTCTGGGGCATACAGATGTGAACTTTAAGCACCGGGACCAGAATAAGCATAGTTGCAATCCCAGATCAGCACATCAGACTGCTTCCTGCTCCAAGATAAGCTAGTGAGACTCCCTCATACACCACCACTGTCCCTTTTTCTCCTTAGCAAGGAGGGGAGAGCCACCTCACCTGGATCAAGAACATAACATTCTCGTGTGCAAAGCCGTGTATGTGTATGTTTATATATAGCGGCAATTTGGTGCGATTAACATGAGCACCCGTTACATTACCCAACACATATTCATATATTGAGTAACCAGCTTGAAAGCTGGTTGCCTTAGCAATAGTTAACCTATTCTCTGTTTTAAAAACAGCAAACACTGGCATGAAAACCATCCTAGAAAATAATGCACCCAAATGATATAGTAGGTGCGTGTAATTGAAGTTTAGCGGAATATTACAGAATATTGCCTGTCCTGCAGCTGCCCTTCCTCAATGAAGTGCGCTGCTTGAGAAAGAGAGAGCGCGTGTGTGCATGCACCCATATGCGCACAAAAAACTTGCATTCGTTTGGGCTGTATTCCCCTTGCTGGAAGGGGTGCTTGTACCGTTGCTGATAAGCTATCCTATGAGAATCTGGATGCCTCCCTTTGTGCGATTCATATGAGCACCAGCTACATCACCCCAGACATATTCCTTTGTTGAGACACCTGCTCAAAAGCTGGCAGCTCCAGCCTATAAATGTGTGATGACCTGCACACCTGAGTATTTCAAGTGCTGTTAGTCTAAAATATTCAAAATTCAACACAAAACTTTAACGTGGTGCGTGCTACTGCGAAATAGGGTATGGCCTAAAACCCATGTGTAAGACTGACAATGAAAGGACGCGGAAGAATCCGATCCTGCGCAGTGCACAGCTAAGTCCCTGTGGCTTCAGTGAGTTATCAACATTTAGAAACAAATAATTACAAGAATAGTCGCAACAGTTCATGTGCTAGATTCCAAAAATAGTGTTTTATATTGAAACATAAGTGCTCATAAATGTTATACACAAACAGTTATTTATGATGAACAGAAGTCAGAATTTAACTGTTTATCACATTTTTTACATCAAACGACCGAGTGGCTTGATACATCTCATAACCAAACGTTCAAAGGTGACCCAATGCATTTTGGGTTGAAAACCCTTCTTCAGGGATACAAATTAATCTCTAGGAAGTTAAAGCAGTACGCATCACATATTACGATTGGCATCCTCCATTAGGATCTACAGAAAAGACAAGAACAACAATATCAATGCCGTATATTGAGAACTGAATCGAATGTACAAACATAGCAATTCTTTGAAACAGAACAAGGAAATAACTTTTCAACCAGCAGATAAAGGTGGTGCGCTCGTGGTAATGGATACTCTGTTCTATGAGCAAAGTGTAAATTCACATGTGTTGAATACCGATACCTACATCCTCCTGGATAGTGATCCTACAAAGGAGTATATGGTGTTAATGGCTTCCATTTTATCTAATGCTGTAGACATGGGCTGGATCAATGACTCAACGAGAAGATTTTTACAAAAATCCACACCTAAAATTCCACATATATACATGTTGCCAAAAATGCACAAAAACTCTGTAAAGCCACCGTTTCGTCCTATAGTGGCCGGTTGTGGATCCATTCATGAACCGATTGGACAGTATTTGGATTACTATCTACAACCACTTGTACAATCATGGGGGACCTATGTAAAGGACTCAACGCATTGCTTGAGGCAATTAGAATACATACGCCATCATTTTGAAGAGGAAATTTTACTTTGCACCATAGATGTCGTAGCTTTATACACCTCTATTCCCCATGATGAGGGGTTAGAAGCAGTTGAGTGGAGATTACTTCACAGCCCCACAGAAGATGGCAATGATGTATTTTTATTGCAGTTACTTCATTTTTCGCTCTACCACAGTTACTTTTCTTGGCAAGATAAATTTTTTTTACAATGTACTGGAACCTCGATGGGTTTTCCGGGTGCCCCTTCGTATGCCAATACGTACATGGCATACTTTGAAGACTCTCATATACTACACAAAGAAGTATGGCGCTCCAATCTTGTAGCATATATGCGCTATATTGATGATATATTAGTGATCTGGAAAGGGAATCGTCAAACACTTGAAGAGAGCATTAAGGAACTCAACTCTTGCAATGCACGGATTCAATTTACATTTAATATTCATCCTAACAAAATTAATTTTCTGGACATTGAGATTTTGAAAACTGACATAGGATTACAAACTACAGTATACAAAAAACCCACTGACATGAACAATGCGCTACACTATACAAGTGCGCATCCTATTTCCTTGAAAAACATTTGCCGGTTTCCCAATTAATCAGAATTAAAAGAATCTCTTCGCTGAATGAAAACACAGAGACATTGATGGAGGAGCAGATACTCAGATACAAGAAGAGAGGTTACCCTCCCGAAATACTACAATCAGCCAAAGATGTGGTAGCTCTGAAGAAAAGAGAAGAGTTACTACAACCCACAGTTAAGAAGAGTAATACCCGAGAGGTGTTTGTGATTAAACATTCTGAGCAAACCCAACAGATCAAAAAGATCGTTTTGAAAAGGTGGGAAATTTTGGAAAATGAAGTGGATTTTAAACCAGTATTATTGGGCAGACCTATGTTCGCCCATACTCGTTCGAAAAATCTCAAAGAATTGCTAAAACCAGCACACACACCCACCATCGTTGAACATAAAGGAATGAGAAAATGTTGGAACTGTGGCCAATGTGGCAATGTAATGTTAGGTAATTCATTTGCACATCCAAAGACAGGCAAAAAGATTGCACTTAAACACACATCGGACTGTAATACAGAGGGAGTGATTTACGCAATTCAATGTCCCTGTGGACTGATTTATGTAGGGAGGACCTCACGTAAGATCAAAACTAGAATCATTGAACATAAAAGTATGATTCGTAACCGTAATTGTAATTCTTGTTTGGCCGCACATTGGGTTAACACACCGCACACAATCCCTCAGGTCAGATTCACTATCTTGGAAAAAATAGACATTACTCCTGGGATTGATTTTAATAATCAGTTGGCACGCAGGGAAACCTTTTGGATAAAAAATTTAGGGACCGTTATTCCGGGTGGTCTTAATGATCATTATGAATTACTGTGTTTCTTATAATCCTTAAATGTTTTACTTATGTAAAGATTTTGCACTTTCGAACTGATCTGTTGTCCAACTTTTATCATTCTTGATTCTGATTATTCAAACTCTTTCACATCTTGCATTTGTTCATTTCTTCTCCTTTTTCTCTTCCGGTTTTGTTATTTTTGATATACAATTGTGTTTGTTAAGGTGGCATTTCACACTGTTTCATTGTTGATTTTTCTTTCTTTTTTTCGCATTTGATCGCGCGTAGCATACAAGTGTTTTGTGTTTACTTGGTTGTGTGGTTGAGCATTGAATTAAGCATTCACCTAGACTCTGTTCGTTGGATCTAGCTGCATAAAGTTGCAGTGTTCTTGAAATACCGCGATACCATTTCACATAAATTTCAGCTTCTAACGTGGTGACGTGTTGCACGTCTTTTAGCGGTCACGTGTTCGCACAGCGGAATTCGTTTCTCGAGCCGAAGTGGTGAGTGTATTACGGGCGGAGTAATTTGTTTTACTATTTCATTGTTCTGTTCCCACAGACAGCTCATATAGATTTTGTTTTTGGCAGATTTGGTCTTTTGCAGTTTGGCCTCCTGGTAAGGCTATGTTTTTGTACATTTTTCACGGGGTGTATACACACATGGGCGTATATCGTTTGGTAACCTTTACTCTCTGTTTCCCTGTTTTTCTCAGACCTTGTACTTAATCTTGATTCAGATGGCGGTAAGACCGTTAACTTTATAGTGATTCCCATTTGGTTGTACTACCCAGGTTTACGCACGGAATGTAGACTCACGAAACATATTCTTTTAAATTGCAGATACTCTGTGTTGTGTTCGTATCCGAGGTATTTTTGTGTTTTGTTCATTAAGATATATTGCACTACTGGCGCATGTTGCCACCGGCATGTTACATAGTCACGCATTAGATTAGCATTGGGCATTTGTTTTTTGGGGACACCCAGGTGATTTAAGAATAATATTCTTTGAGAGCACGTTCTACACCACGTATTCTTTCACTTACCTCTATTTTTCTCTTGTTGGAAATGGTCTTTTCGTGTGCAAACTCTCTTTACCCTGCTATGTTTGTACATTCGATTCAGTTCTCAATATACGGCATTGATATTGTTGTTCTTGTCTTTTCTGTAGTTCCTAATGGAGGATGCCAATCGTAATATTTGATGCGTACTGCTTTAACTTCCTAGAGATTAATTTGTATCCCTGAAGAAGGGTTTTCAACCCGAAATGCATTGGGTCACCTTTGAACGTTTGGTTATGAGATGTATCAAGCCACTCGGTCGTTTGATGTAAAAAATGTGATAAACAGTTAAATTCTGACTTCTGTTCATCATAAATAACTGTTTGTGTATAACATTTATGAGCACTTATGTTTCAATATAAAACACTATTTTTGGAATCTAGCACATGAACTGTTGCGACTATTCTTGTAATTATTTGTTTCTAAATGTTGATAACTCACTGAAGCCACTGGGACTTAGCTGTGCACTGCGCAGGATCGGATTCTTTCGCGTCCTTTCATTGTCAGCTCCAGCCTATAGCCTCATCCTGTTCCCAAGCTAATATTATCCAAGAAGCATGTCCTATATAGTGGCTTGCTTTCTGTGCTGCCCAAAGATAGACTATTAGTGCCGGCCGAGTCAGGCCATGGGACGTAGCCTTTTCTTTGGCCCTTGCCCCGAGTTCCTTCGCATTAAACCATTCGCTTTGGATCATTTGCCGCATACCCTGCCGCCTTTGCATCGACCCATGCCCATTAACATTTATGAGATTACCAAGTATCCAAGCGTTACACATAATGCACAAAAAACATTTACTAGAGCCTCATGCATCGCTGATCAGCTTAGAATTATTACCGAAGCAAACTTAAGCGGCGCGCCTGCCCAGACAAAGGTTTTTTAGGAAATGGGACGACAATAACACGCCTTGATAAGTGGTAGCCCAGATAGGGGTGCATGCTGCCTGAGAGTCTTGCCCCCTATTTCCCGGCCCGTAGAAGTATCTCACCTGCAGGGGCTTCAATATATCCTTTTATATGCACCATTCCAGTTCCCTTTGCTCATCGGCACATTAGCCCCCTTAATGAGGCATGAACCATGGGTATGCGCATTTAACCATGCAGTCTTATGTGGCATGTTATAGGATTGTTCGCGAGGCCCCTTGCTATGCTGCCCGCTTTGCCAAGGAACATCCAGCCCCCCTCCACCGAATGCGTCAACATGTACCATGAACCACAGTAACCCTGAACAATTACTATGCTGCTGCTTCATGCATAAAATTCTTAACTGCTAAATCGCTATGGAGAGGCCAAGTGATGTGCGATTAATAATGGTACCAGTGATACCCTGCTAAGTCCAAATACGAACTACCTGACATGATCCCCATTATACTGAAGGCCCTGAGCCTGCTACCGCTGGCCCAGCCGAACTATGATCTCATGGCTCCCTCTACTGGCTGCCTGACTTAGCTATTGTTAACGCCTGCCGCCGGGCCAATTCTCCATGAGCCTGCTACCACTTGCCCAGCCGAACTATGATCTCATGGCTCCCTCTACTGGCTGCCTGACTTAGCTATTGTTAACGCCTGCCCACGGGCCAATTCTCCATTAAGATGTGTGTGCTTCTTTTTTTTTTTTTATATTATATACGGCTCTGTAACCTTGCTGGATTGTAACTGATCCCGGTGAACCCACCCTTGGTTTACAGCACTCAGAACGCTCTACCATACCGACACATAGAGATAACTCACACGCAGGTTTTTCATATAATTTAATATGCCCCGCTCCCGTTCCCTTTGATACTAAGGGTGCTCTATTCCTGAGGTGCGGGGAGCGCCTGTTCATTAACAGCAAACAGTAGACTAGATGAGTTCATTGAACGATTGAATTCTTAAGTAAACAATATATAATGCATGTTAATGTCAGTAGAATTAATTGGAAAAATGTTTGTTTTTAGTACTATATGGTTTGTTGCGTGTTAACCACTTCGCTGCTAGGCCTTTTCCCCCCTGTGCTAAGCCTTTTTTTGGCTATTTGGGGTAGTTCGCGCTTAGGCCTCTGTAACTTTTTGACCACATAAGGTATCCACGCCAAATTTGCGTCCTTTTCTTCCAACATCATCGGGATTCTAAAGGTACCCAGGGTTTGTGGATTCCTCCGGAGGGGACCCAGAAATTAGCCAAAATACAGCTACATTTTTTTTTGGGGGGGAAAAAAGTGCTGCAAATGAAAGCATCTGGTTTTTTCCCTGCAAATGGTATCAACAAAGGGTTTGTGGGGCTGAAATCGCCATTTTCCCAGCTTTTAGGGACTGACAGACTTTTGTCAGGAAACTAACATTTTTTACACAGTTTTGGCATTTTACTGGGATATAGCCTATTTTTGCTATTTTTTGTGCTTTCAACCTTCTTCCAGTTAATGGTAGAAATGGGTATAAAAGCAATAATGGATCCTGGAAAGCTATACATTTTGGAAAAGTAGACAAAATTCTGAATTCAGCAAGGGGTCATTTGTGTAGATCCTTCAAGTTTTCTTTATAGAAACTAGCAGTTGAATATAGGAAAAAGTGAAAATTAGTTGAAAAAACCAGCCATTTGTGCCAACGTTTTCACCTGTAACTTCTTCTAATTGTGACAGCTGTTTGAAAGCAATATACCGTTACATCCGCTGGACCTTTCTGGTTGTGAGGATATGTAGGACTTGTAGGTTCACTAAGAACCCGACGAACCCAGAGCCAATAACTGAGCAGTGTCTTGCAATGGTTTTTTATTATGTACGGGTATATAGCAATTAATTTGGGAAAATATATACATGGAAAAATCGGTATGAAAGACACCTATGTATTTCTGAAATTCGAACAAAATATAGAGTTTATAAACAGTAGATATTTGCACATTTTCGAAATTGTGAGTACCCATACTAGCATGAGAATTATAGGTCATTTTTCAAAATTACTTATTTTTTACACATTGTCTTTCATTTGGAAGGCAGAAATGCATCGAAAGTCAATAGGTAATAACAGTTGCTCTACAATTCTGTGTTACCCTAAGTCTCCCGATAAAAATGGTACTTCACTTGTGTGGGTAGGCCTAGTGCCTGCGACAGGAAATGGCTCAAAACGCAACTTGGACACACCTTATTTTTACAGTGAAAACTGACCCTTTTTTTGCAAAGTGCCTAGCTGTAGATTTTGAACCCTAGCTCTGCCGGCACCTAGGGAAACCTACAAAACTATACATTTTTGAAACCTAGACACACAGGGGAATCCAGGATGGGGTGACTTGACTGGCTCTCACCAGGTTCTATTACCCAGAATCCCTTGCAAAGCTAAACATTTGTAAAAAATCCCACATTTCCCTCACATTTCTGTGGTGGAAAGTTCTGGAATCTGCATGGATCCACAAAATTCTACCCACTCCGTGTTCCCCAAAGTCTTCCGAGAAAAATGGTACCTCACTTGTGTGGGTAGGCCTAGTGCCCGCGACAGGAAACGGCCCAAAACGCAATGTGGACACACCACATTTTCACAGTGAAAACGGACCCTTTTTTTGCAAAGTGCCTAGCTGTAGATTTTGAACCCTAGTGATGGAGCAAGGACTCGTAAAGAAAGAGACTTGCTCTAAAGCAATCCTCTCGTTTAACTTATTAACGAATTACTAACCGTGTCTTGTAAATAATAACACGCACCACAGAAACACACGGTTGTATGATGGAACAACGCACGCATTCATCACGCATGTCTTTACAACGCGTACACTACCACGCATGACCTACTACCACGCACCCCATTACCACGCATACTATTACATCACGCATGCATCAGGACACATTGAAAGTTCCATTTTAATGCATACACTAGCCACGCATACCACTTCCACGCAAGTCTTTATAATGAAATTGTTTTATGTGCGATACTGCTTATAACACTGAAAGCTGCACTCAGGGCAGCTCAGCGGCTCCGTTTCAGGGATGGCTGCCACGGTGGCAGATCTGTCGGCAAACCTGCACTTTCGCCCCCGTACTCCCGTCTCATTCCTTTGCACTCACCCCTTAGCCCGAGCAGTAACATACCTGGCAGTTCCTGGTGTGCTCCACTTTTGCTGCTGCCAGTGGCGCTAGTTCTGTGCTGTGGCCACACCTCCGATACCATCCGGTTGAGTTTCATGCAAGTGCAGCCTCGTTTCTAAGGCAGCGCTACTCACAGGGACCGCAAGTGCGACACACCACCACCCTCTCCTCACTGCAGCTACTAAATTGTAAGTATTTGTCATGCCGCATTGTTCTCCCAGTCCAAGGGGTATAACAGCTGCAACACGGGCAATTTCTGTTGTCTGCCCTCTTTGTTCATCATATTAGTGTTGCACTGCCTGGTGCACCGAACCAGCAGTGCAGACGACGACAGCCGCCATTTTAGTAGTTTCAGTCTTGCGGGCCAATTTACCTGCCGCTCCATGAAGCCCACAGTTGGGTTTAATGAGGCCTCTGATCGTGGCTGGGCCACGCCCCCACAACACTAACCCCTAACCCTGAACACTAACACATAAAATCTAATTTAAAGCACTGAAGCCATTACCACGCATATGCTTTATCATGCATGGTAAATGCATACATGAGTAAATGCCTATTCGCGGAAAAAGCATGCGTGCTAAAGGCATATGCGTGGTAATGACTTCGTGGTGACGGTGACGCGTGGTAATGACCGCGTTATAATGGCTGTTTGCCAAACACGCGGGTCAGAGAAGCTTGCTTATGTGTGTACTAATGAAAATAACAAAGAAAACAGGCTCATACCGCTTTAAACGGGGAAACTATTGTGCGCATGCGTCAATTGCATCTACGCAATATGACAGACTAACAATTGGAGGGAAATTCTAGCGCATGAGCAGAAGGCATTAAAATGGAGTCTTGAAGACTCACATGCATGGCATCTGCTTAGCCGAAATGAAAATCAGCTATTTTACTAATGCTAATGCGGGAAAAGTATTAATAAGTAAAGAGGGTTAGAGTAGAGATGGGTGGTATACAGTGAAATCATTTTTTTGTGAAAGTTGCTTTTGTCTTTTTTACTTTATTATTAGTGCTCATTTCGGCTTTTCGAATTGATCAGAGTAAGCTGAGTCATGTGATTTATGCGCAATCTCACAAGAAAGTTAACCCGGAAGGATGACTAAGGTTTTGTCAGCCGTCCAAGGACGAGAATGATGTGCCCTGAGAACAAGAGGGTGAGGAGTTCAGACAAGAAGACTTATATTCATGACTTGTAATAATTGTTTCAAGTAAAGTTTGAATATGTATGGGAACGAAAGAAATGAATAAAGTTTAAGGGGATGGGTTTGCAAACAATAGAATGATAGAATAAAAGTAATGTGTAAGCATGGTGTGATGATCATCCCCCCTTGCCTGACCAATTAGAATTCGTATTTTTACGATATTGAAACTTTAGTGGGTGGTACATGATGAACGAAGGGTATAATTGAGGTAGTTTAGTTAAGTTAGGGTAGCTGAAGGATGCAGATGCAAAGAAGAGGCTGCAGAGCTCGGGATGCTGTCTGGGAGTTCGTGTTGCTGAGATGCTGATGCAGGGAGAGATGCTGTGAGATGCTGATGAAGAAACCGAATGCAGAACCTTCTTAATTTAATTGGGTTAGACAAGAATCTCGCGGAAGAAACACGAGGAGGAAGAGAGTGTCAGAGAGGGGTGCGACGCAGCCGTCGGTATTTAGAGAGGTTAAGTATCATGTCCTGAATCCTGTCCTGAAGTCTTTGTCTCCTGATCTATCTCGGGGGACCCACACCAACCCTTTGGCCAGGGGGTTTGGTCTTCACACCATCCTTGGTAATTATTATTCCTTGTCCGTTTGTAGATGTTCTTTTCTCTCTATCCTCTCTTTTCTGAGCATAGTTGTTGCATGAGTCTGAAGTATTTTCGATTGAAATTACACTCTTATGAATGAGGGTGTTTCGTGCTGAAAATTTGAGATGGTTCACATGCATTTAATTTAGATAAATATTTTAAAACTTCCCGAGTCTGTGGTTATTTTTCTTTAATTAAAGAACAGTTAAGAGTTATGTTCATTATCACCATCAATTAGTTCAACTAATGGTCCATCGACCAGAGGAAAGAACTTTTTGATCAGTGAAAGGTTAGTTAGGAATGTTAGATAACTAATCTTGAGAAAAATGAAAATTATAAAACTATAAAGACTCCAGAGGTCTACTTGATACGGAGTGTGTTGTGATTTATGGGCCCAGGTGAGTATATGGTAGTGGAGTATTGGTTGTTAAGTATACCGCTGGATCAGTTTTCTGGTAGCAGAGCTATGGTTATTATTGACTAGTTTGGTGATAAGTATAGATTATTGATTATTGATTTATGTTTTAACAAAAGAGTTAGCGTCTTTGTTCTATGTTGTCCAGAATTCCCGGGAAATGAATAGCGGGTGGTGACAGAAGCCATACTGCAGTGAGGTTACTCGTCTGTTGGAATAACACTGAGAAGCTAGGTAGGGCTGGCAGTGTTAAACTAGGGACTATTTCGTATAAAACTGGAGTGCGAATGATAGCAAAAGGGGTTCGCTGGTGAAACTTTGGTCTCATTTCCCAATACGGGTGACACTGGGGGAGTAGCAGGTTCTCTGGAGCTTGAGTGAAGGGTAAACAGAGGTTTTTACTCGCAATAGAAGAGGAGCAATTCTGAGACTCCAGAATAAGTCGAAAAATGATATCCTTTGGTTTAGTGGAACAGACAGAGTAGCAAATATTTTTATGTTGTTAATAACAAAGAATTTAATGAAAAGTATTAAGAAACAAGTTTTTCGTATTACCTTGTGAAGGGAGGGTCAGTTGCCGGAGTTGTACTGATGTCACAGTGAGCTGCGCTGGGATTGGTAGAAACAGCGGGGTGTGACAAAAGCAACCTTGTAAAGGAGGGGTCAGTAGTAAGGAGCAGAACTGACATCACAAAAGGCCGCGCTGGCATTGGTCAGACCACGAGCGTGAGCCTGTGTTTGATTGGATAATCAGTTAGAAGCCGTGCTAGGATTGGTAGAAAGAGAAATTGTATGCAGGATTCTGATTTGACTGCCAGTGTGAGACGCGCAGATAGAAGATTTCAAGGGTTTGCAGAATACAATTTTATATATCGTTCATCTAGGATGTATGGAGAAAAGAGAAAATGTCATTTATAAAGAGAATTAAGAATTTCTTTAAGAAAGATAAACCTGTGTTAACTAGGGAAGGAATTCCTATTCCGCCACCGAAGACACCAGCTTCTTTCATGATGATGGAAAGAGGATATCATACTTGCGTGTGGTTGGAAAATTGGATAGAATATACGAAAGGTGATGGAGTGCTAGCGTTTCCTGAAAATGGTACATTTAACGGGAGAATTCTTCAGAATTTGAGAATGAGAATGAATGATTTAGAACCAAGACCTAGGTTATCTCAATATGAGGCTTTAGAAGAATGGGAGGCTGAGGCATATGAACGCGAAAAATGCAGAAGTGGGAGATATAGAGGATTTTTCCCTAGACACTTGCATGAGTCACGCGAAGGGCAGATGAAACAATGGAGGAGAGCTATGGTATCAGAAGGTTTATATCCAGTATTAATGGCTGAGGAACAGTCTGGAGGAAAGTGTAAAGAGAAAACGAAACACTTGAATACAACAGGATATGGTGAATCAGATGATGAGTTATTAGAGGATATTTTAATTAAAAATCCACCACCGTATCAAGAAGCAACTAGTAAGGTTACCCCAAGTGCACCAGTGTTAGGAATGCCTTTAACCCCACAAATTTTACATGATACGTCATTTAATAGGGTGCTGCAGGATAATGAGAGAGATGTTTTGAATAAAACAAGAGAAGAATTAGTTCAGAAAATAAGCCAATTAAATTTAAATGCTGAAGCTTTGACAGTACCAGTGACCATTGGTCCGGTAATTCCATTGTATGGAGTTAAAAAGACTTGCCAAAAACCACAAACTGTAACAATTCCGTTGAATAGCCCCAGAAAAGAAGTAATAATTACAGATGATCAGGTCAGTGAAAGCGAATCAGTTATTTCACTAATGGATCTCCTAAATGTAGAACTTTCAACTGAAACTCCAAAAAGAGTAACGCCCACAAATTTGAGAGAGAAGAGATCTTTGGTTCCTTTAGGAACTGGAGGTGCAACAGTAGTTACCCCTGAAGATATAGAAAGATGGGCACAGGAAATAGATAATCAAAACCCACCACCATAGATGCTAGATATCAGCAGATTGAAAGTGGAATAGGAAGAAATGATAGTGGGGAGTGTGAGCATAGAAAGATTGAACGTTTATAATGATGAGGAGTTATTATTTTTATGTAAGAGCATAACCAGGAGAGCAAGAGTATTTCATGGGAAACTAACAGAAGTCGCTTCAGAGATTGGAATAGATATAGGGAAATCGAAATTGTTGCAGAAACCATATCGAGTGGATTTTACTGACAAGGATTTGGAAAGTGTAAATGCTTCTGGTAAAAGACTACAGATTAATGAATATTTTGCGAAAATGGGGAGACATTGATAAATGGAGAATTAGATGGATAAGAAAGAACGAAGATGTTCAAGCGAGAGAAGCATCATCTGCATTTCCAGTAAGGGAAACAGAAAAGGTTGACAAATTGTGTCCAATGAGACAGGTTCCAGAAGGTGGATACGTTGATGTTCCTTGGAGTAGACAAGATATTTTGTCATTTACAAATGACTTTCCAAAATTGAGAGAGAAACCAGTGGAATGGTATAAACAGGTGGAAAGATTTGTGAAAGTTTCAAAGGTTTTATTGAAAGATTTGGATGGTTTATTTGACATTGTGGTACCTTCTGATTTATGGACAGAGTGTAAAATTACAATTGATTGGCCAAGTGAGGAGTATGCTAGAGACTCAAAGACAGGAGCACCCTCAGAGGAGGTGATGAAGAAATATCACCAAGTGATTACATACTTGAAAGGGAAAATTCCTCCTAAAGAAACAGATTGGGTAAAGATAGATAGGACAACTCAAGAACCAAATGAGTCTGTACATGTGTATTATGAAAGGCTACTGCAGGTGTTTAAACAGTACAGTGGTTTTGAGAATATTGGTGATAAAGATATGGGACATTTTGTGTATCGGTTTGTATATGGTTTGAAACCGGAGATTAGTCAGATGATTCAGCAGGATATGTTGTGTTGGCAGAGTAAGACAGTAGATGAAATTTTAAAGTATGCAAAATATTGCAGAGACGACATTGAGGCGAGGCGTAGAAAGTTAAAGGAGAAAATGATGTAGGCACAAGTAAAGTTGGCAGAGCAGCAGGAGAATAAAACCAATACTCAGACTGATAATCAAGTGAAAGAGCAGAGTCAGAATGATCAAGTGGCGAATGGTAGTAAATATAGAGGACGAATGAACAGAGAAGAAGCGAAGAAGAAGTTTCCTTGTCATGCGTGCGGAAAGCTTGGACATTGGAAGAACGAGTGTAAGAGTATTCAGAATAATAATGGGCCAAATCAAAATTTAATTCCACAGATGCAGAATGAAGTACTTATGAATCAGCAGCAGCAGGTAGTTACTCCACAATATCAGGTGCCACCAGCTCCTATGCCAAATTTTGTGAACCACCAAAAGTTCAGTACGAGCACCGGATTTCAAGGAGAAAGTGGTAAGAATAATAGAACAGTTACACAATATTATTTGCAGAATGATGAGGAAAATTCGGACTTTGTGCAATGACGGTGCCTGAGGGGGGAGGAAGGGGAGTGCGTGCTTAGCGCATCCTTGCCGGTAGATCAGTCAGGTCCATTTGTAGATGGGAAAGTGGAAGTTAAAGACATCACTTTTCTATTGGATACTGGTGCTACCCGGTCTACTGTAAGAACAGCAGATATCCCAAACCTACCCCTCTCGGGAGAGTCCATCCAAGTTGTAGGAGTGTCAAATCAACAGATTAGAACCCCAATCACAAAACCGATGGAGGTACATATCAGAAACTTTAAAGAAATGCATTGATTTGTAGTTTGCGATTCCAGTCCTGTAAATCTGTTGGAAAGAGATCTATTGTGCAAGACGAATTGCACGATCTATTGTACACCAGATGGTGTCGCTTTCCATACCCCTGATGAGGATGTTATATACAAAATGATGCTAGTGAAGCAAGGAACAGAAGTAGATGAGATGTTTTCATTAATGACTGAAAATGAATTGCCGGAAGAATTGAAAGCCACAGTCAATCCAGAAGTGTGGGATTTTACAGGAAAAGATATTGGGCTGATGTCAAATGTAGACCCAGTGAAAGTGACAGTGAAGGAAGGTGCAGTTTATCCAAACACATGACAATACAAGATGAGTCCAGAAGTAAAAGCAGGAATTATTCCAGAAATCGATCGAATGGTTAAACAAGGCATTTTAAAAGAAATAACGAGTAGTCCTTGTAACTCACCAATCATGGGACTTAAAAAGTCTAGTGCAAAATATAAGATAGTGCAAGATTTACGAAAAAGAAATAAAATTGTAGTGCCATGTTGCCCAATAGTGCCAAATCCAGCAGTGATCCTTTATCAGATACCTTGGAATGCAGGCTGGTTTACAGTAATTTATTTATGCCAAGCGTTCTTTTCTATTCCTTTGAACCCATATAGCCAGTATCTTTTTGCCTTTAAATTTGAAGATCGTATTTTTGCATGGTGCCGAGTTCCTCAAGGGTACACAGAGAGTCTCTCACTTCTTAACCAAATCCTGAAAAAGTGCCTAGAGTCATTAGTTATGCCTGGAAAATCGGTTCTGGTTCAGTACATTGATGACCTACTGGTGGCATCAAAAACACGAGAAGATTGTGTCACTGACACAATTGCATTACTGAACCATTTGGCTGAAGGAGGACACAAGGTGTCTCCATAAAAATTACAGTTCTGTCAACAAGAAGTTAAATATTTAGGGCATAAAATAGAAAGAGGAGTAAGAAAAGTGACACCGGAAAGAATACAAATAATCAAAGAAATGCACAAAAGGAGATGAGAATGTTTCTGGGAGTGGTTGGGTACTGTAAGCAGTGGATTAACAGTTTTTCCATGCTAGCAAAACCATTGATACAATTGACCCGAAAAAGAGCAAAAGATCCAATTGATTGGAATGATGAATGTTTGGAAGCCTTTGTGAAATTGTGGAATTGTTTGTGTGAAGCCCCTGCCTTGGGCATGCCTGATTATTCAAAAGAATTTGTGTTGTTTTGCTGTGAGAGAGAAAATTGTGCACTTTCAGTCTTAACACAGAGACATGGACTGAGCCGACGTCCAGTGGCGTATTTTTCTGCCACATTGGATCCAGTAGCTTCAGCTTTACCTGGCTGCTTAAAAGCAGTAGCTGCTACTTGCATGAGTCTGGAGCAAAGTGAGTCAATAGTGATGGGACGTTCTGTAAAAGTCTGTTCCACACTCAGTTGAAATTCTTCTGACAAGAACAAGAACACAACATCTCACACCTAGTCGGCTGACTAAGTATGAAAGAGTGATTTTGGGAGCAGAAAATGTGACAGTGAAAAGATGTACGGTTATGAACCCTGCTACATTATTGCCAGATCCATGCAATGAGGAAGTAAGAGATGAAATTGATCATGATTGTTTGGATGTGACTGAATTGTGTACCAAGCCCCGTCCTGATATAAAAGAAACACCATTAAAGGAAGCTGATCATGAGTTATTTGTGGATGGGTCTTGTCTGAGAAATGAAGAAGGAGGATTAAGTGCTGCTTATGCTGTGTGTAAAATATCGGGGGTAATTGAAGCATCCTGTTTACCGGGAGTCAAATCTGCACAAGTAGCCGAATTGGTGGCTTTAACAAAGGCATGCAAAAATGGGAAAAATTGGAGAATAACCATATTTACAGACAGTCAATATGGTTTCGGGGTTGTGCATGATTTTGGCCAACTCTGGATGCAGAGGGGATTTCTGACTTCTTCAGGATCTCCTATTAGAAACAGTAAAAATGTGAAAGATCTGCTGGAAGCATTACAATTGCCAACAGAAGTAGCAGTTGTTAAATGCGCTGCACATCAGTCAGGAAATGACTATGTGGTAGCAGGCAATAGATATGCTGACCAAATTGCTCGATATTGTGCGAAAAATACAATGGCAATAAACAGAAGAATTGAAACGGGTGAAACCAGCTGCCAACTTATGTTTTTCTCAATACCAGAAACATGGGGTGAGATTAGACAGTTGCAGGAAGAAGTTGAGGAAAAGGAATAAAGAAATTTGGATAAAATCAGCTTGTACAAAAAGGTCAGAAGATGAAATATGGGTGTATTTAGATGGAAGACCAGTCATGCCAGATTGTTTGCTCTCTAAAATGGCAAGAGTTTATCATGGAGCAACACACATAGGGAGAGATTCAATGATCAGATTGTTCAGTCAGAGTTGGTACAATCCGAAGTTCAGTGTAGTCGCAGAAAGCCTTTGCCAAAGATGCTTAACCTGTCAGCAGCAAAATCCAGGTAGGAAGACAGTGGTTAGTTGGGGAAAAATTGGAAAGGCAGAAGGACCCTTCACCAGGTTGCAGTTAGATTTCATTGAGTTGCCTCCTTGTAATGGACTAAAGTATGTACTTGTCATAGTGTGCCTGTTCTCAAGATGGGTGGAGGCATACCCCACCAGAAGAAATGACAGTCTTACAGTTGCTAAACTATTGTTGAGGGAGTTGATTCCTCGTTTTGGTTTTCCAGTCACTTTAGAATCAGATAGAGGACCTCATTTTAATAATGAGATAATTCGATTAATCTGTTCTGCATTTAACATTGAACAGAAACTGCACTGTGCCTATCGTCCAGAGGCTTCTGGAATAGTTGAACAGCTAAATGGCACAATCAAGTCAAGATTAGGGAAAGTATGTGAATTCACAATGCTGAAATGGCCACATGCATTACCTCTTGTACTGATGGGTCTCAGAAGTATTCCTGACAGAAAGTCAGGAATGAGTCCACATGAGATTCTCATGGGAAGGGCAATGAGACAAGCATTTATTCCTGGAAATAAGTTAATGACTATAACTGATGATCTGGTATTGGACTATTGCAAAGGATTGGCTGAAATGGTGCGTTCTGTCTCTCACCAGGTTGGAGAAGACGCAGTTGAAAGACAGCCAGACCAAGCACATGATTTGAATCCTGGAGATTGGGTGCTAGTGAAGAAACACGCAAGAAAGTCCTGTCTAGCACCAAGGTGGGATAAACCGCGTCAAGTCATACTAGTCACTACCACAGCAGTGAAGTGTGCAGGTTTGCCCAACTGGATTCATGCTAGTCATACCAGAAGAGTTCCGAGGCCATCAGAGCAACCACTGACTGAACAGGCTGAAACGTCGGAAGTTGAAAGCTGTGAAATTGAAGAGTCTAGAGTGATAGATTCTGAAAGACAACTATATGACGAACAGCCAAGTACAAGTCAGCAAGATTGGATACCAATAATTGAAATACCTGATGATGCTGTCGAAACGAGAAGAATAACAAAACTGAAAAGACAGGAAAGTAGACAGGGAAGAAAAGGGGAAGACGAACACACTCAGGTCAAAATAAACAAAGACATTCAGGAACCTGAGGAGGGAAAGGCAGAATTAGAAGAACAAGTTCAGGCGGAAGAAAAAAACCAATCTGAAATAAGACCTGAACAGGATAAGGTAGATCTAACCACTGGTACTCATAGTACGGCCCGCGGGCCGCCAGCGGCCCAGCAAGTCTTCCTTGGCGGCCCGCGGACCTTGCAGCTATCCTACCTGTGTTTTTTCTTTTTTTTTTTAAGTGTCCGCAAACACCGCCAGTTGCAGCAGCGCTCTATGGGGGCCGGGCGATTCTTTAAAAAACCATTCACTTGTTAATGAGGCTTTGTTGTATTTCACCTCTTCTTAGCGCCCCTGCATCTCCACTCTGAGTGGAGATGCAGGGGCGCTAAGAAGAGGTGAAATACAACAAAGCCTCATTAACAAGTGAATGGTCTTTTAAAGACCTGTGAAGTACTCGGGTGCGGCTGTGTGTGTGCCCGGGAAGCTGTCTAAGCCCACCCCGGGCTGACACACACGCGGGGTGAGGTGACAGAGCGAGGGAGACAGACAGAGGGAGGGTGACAGAGAGAGGGAGACAGACGGAGGGAGACAGACAGAGGGAGGGAGACAGACAGAGGGTGGGAGACAGAGAGAGGGAGACAGAGAGAGAGGGAGACAGAGAGAGAGGGAGATAGAGGGAGGGAGACAGAGGGAGGCAGAGGGAGACAGAGGGAGGGAGTCAGGGGGAGACAGAGGGAGGGAGAGGGAGACAGACAGAGGGAGGGAGAGGGAGCTAGAGAGAGGGAGACAGAGAGAGGGAGACAGAGGAAGGGAGACAGAGGGAGGGAGACAGAGAGGGCGACAGAGAGGGAGGGAGACAGAGAGAGAGGGGGAGAGGGAGGGAGACAGAGAGGGAGACAGACAGAGGGAGACAGAGGGAGAGAGAGAGAGACAGAGGGAGGGAGACAGAGGGAAACAGGGAGAGAGAGGGAGACAGAGGGCAACAGACAGAGGGAGGGAGACAGACAGAGGGAGACAGAGAGGGAGGGAGACAGAGGGAGGGAGACAGAGGGAGGGAGTCAGGGGGAGGGAGAGGGAGACAGACAGAGGGAGACAGACAGAGGGAGATAGAGGGAGGGAGGGAGACAGAGAGGGTGGGAGACAGAGAGAGGGAGGGAGACAGAGACAGGGAGGGAGACAGAGGGAGGGAGGGAGACAGAGGGAGGGAGACAGAGAGAGAGGGAGACAGAGAGAGAGGGAGACAGAGAGGGAGGGAGACAGAGGGAGGGAGGGAGACAGAGGGAGGGAGAGGGAGGGAGACAGAGGGAGGGAGACAGAGAGAGGGAGACAGACAGAGGGAGGAGGGCGACAGACAGAGGGAGGGAGACAGAGGGAGGGAGACAGACAGAGGGAGGGAGACAGACAGAGGGAGACGGAGGGAGAGAGAGGGAGGGAGAGAGAGGGAGGGAGGGAGACAGAGAGAGGGAGGGAGACAGAGAGAGAGAGAGGGAGACAAACTGAGTGAGACAGAGGGAGAGAGGGAGGGAGAGAGAGAGAGAGAGGGAGAGAGAGAGATAGAGGGAGGGAGACGGAGAGAGAGAGAGAGGGAGGGAGAGATAGAAAGAGGGAGGGAGGGAGAGATAGAGAGAGGGAGGGAGACAGAGCGCGAGAGAGAGAGAGAGAGATAGATAGATAGATAGATATATAGAGAGAGATGTGTGTATGCCGGGTCTGGTGGCTCAGTGGACGAAGGCATCCGCTGCAGGGGCCTGTGTTCAACCTCATGGTCATAGTTATTTTTTTGCTCTAGCCCCGCCCCCCTCCCCCACTGACCCCGCCCCCCCGGTGCGGCCCTCGGCCACAAACCACACTCTAAATTTGGCCCCCGAGAGAAAGTTTGTGAGTACCCATGATCTAGAAGAACAAGTTCAGGCAGAAGAAGAAGAACAAATTATAATAAGACCTGAACAGGTACAAGTAGAGGAAGGTCCAAACACAGAAAATAAAGAACAAGGACAGATTGTGCCTAGATTAAGTGAAAATAAAAGGACTCTAAAAGGAGATAAAGAAGGTGAAAGTGCAGTACAGGTCAAAAGAGTTAGAAAAGGAAATAATTGGCCGGAAGGAGTGAAGAAATTAAGATATTATTTGAGAAAATCAGAAAGGAAACCAGAACAAGTAAACGAAGTTACGAGTCAAACGGAACCTAAACAAACCTTAGTAAAACTTACACGAAGAAGCCAAAGATTGAGAAATTTAAATAGAAAATACAAGGCCCCTGAGTGGACCTACGTTATAATCGAAGAATTTGAAAACTTAGATTTAAGTGAAGAAACAGAAAGGGTTCATGTTGCACAGATTGATGAAAGCAAGTTGAGACCTCCTTAAAATAAAAAGAAAATTAAACAGACAAAAGAAAGAAAAAGAGAGAAGAAATTTTCTCAGATTGAAATGGCAGAAGTTGAAGTCACAGAAAGACCAAAACGAGGTTTTCAACAAAAATGTTTTAGATTTTGTTTTTGTAGTATTTTATTGGTAGTATTAGTATGGTTATTCCTAACAGTAGGAGTACCTTTGTTAATGGAAATAAGTGACAAAAATAATACCATTACTAATGAAAATGTAGATAGAATAAAGGGAACTAAAATAGAAATAGGGGTAGAAGATGAGGCAAATTATCATAATGAGTCAGCCTATAATATGTCTTCAAATGTGTTTACTAAATTGTTATTTCAGTATGTTAATACAATGGAGATTAATAATTGCTATGTTTGTATGAAGTTACCCTCATCAGTATCAGAAGGGGTGACATATCACCATATACCTCTAACCTATGGTGTGTCATGTAGTGTTTTATCAAGTTTATTTTATGCAACAGGGAGACTTCAGTATTTTTATTCAAATCTAGATGTAGTATTTTCAAAATTGCCTATTAGAAAGAAAATGAATCCAGTAGCTAGTAGTAGGAATGCACAGTTTATGGGTGAATTCTTTTTAACAATGAGATCAATAGATATAGCTCGGACACACGAAAATAATTTAACTTGTACTCTACGTGAAGAAGAAAAAGAGTTTTTGAATTTAGTAGAAGAAAGGAGACAGGATTTAATAAAGAAAGCTGCTGAACAGAAAACCCATGTACCTCCATGGGCTGAGAAAGAGGGAATCTATGCAAAAGGCAAGGCTCATGCTGCGATGTCCCTGGATTTTGTGAAAAAGGGAAAATTCTGCCTCCACAGATTAAAGGCAGATTATAATAATAACTACATTAGTTCCAATGAGTGTGAACACAACTTCCTAATTTTAGGAGGGTGGGGACTAAAAGGGGGAACTGATCCTGTATTTCCAGGAGTTTATTATGTCTGCGGGAACAATGCCTATTATAGGTTACATGCAAGATGGTATGGGAGCTGTTATTTTGGAATAGTTTTCCCGAAAATATACCATGTGGACAGAATCAATGGAATCAATGGAAAATCTAATGAACTAACACGGAGAAGAAGAGCTAGTTTTTCTGAAATAGTAGGAGATATATTTAGTGCATTGATACCCTCAGTTGGAGTCATTCTAAATTCACAGAAAATTTGTAAATTATCAACCATAGTTGATCGTCTTTCTACAGACACTGCAGGAGGATTCTTAATGATTAACACAGAAATGGTTGCAATTAGGTCTATGGTTTTACAGAACCATCTTGCTCTTGATATTTTATTAGCAAAAGAGGGTGGAGTCTGTGGTATGTTGAAAATTCAACATTGCTGCACCTATATTCCGGACAAGAGTAAAGAATTTAAAGGGTATATTGTAAATATTACAAAAATGCATAATGACTTGACCCAACTGGAGGTTGATAGTGTATGGGGAAAACTAACAAAGAGTATAACATCAATAGGGAAATGGTTTACTGATTTTGGGGAAAGTTTTCTAGGTCAAATAATATTACCATTAGTTGTGATAATGACAATAGTAATGATATTAATGATTACATATAAATGTTGTAAAAACAGAGGGAAAGGAAGAATACATTTAGAAAAAGAGGGAAAAGGGAAGAAACGGAAAAGAGAATATGAGGAAATATAACTAGAAGAAATGAAAGGAAAGATATATAAGAAGATGAAAGATTTAGAAGGAAAAGAAGTAATAAATGGAAAAATGAGAAAAGAAATAGAAAATTGAGATGTGCTAAAGTTGGCATCTGGGATGTGATGGGTAATTTTGTGATGGCTTAAAATGCCATCAGAGAGTGGATTGATGGAGCAAGGACTCGTAAAAAGAGACTTGCTCGAAAGCAATCCTCTCGTTTAACTTATTAACGAATTACTAACCGTGTCTTATAAATAATAACACGCACCACAGAAACACGCGGGTTAGAGAAGCTTGCTTATGTGTGTACTAATGAAAATAACAAAGAAAACAGACTCATACCGCTTTAAACGGTGAAACTATTGTGCGCATGCGTCAATTGCATCTACGCAATATGACGGACTAACAATTGTAGGGAAATTCTAGCGCATGTGCAGAACTCATTAAAATGGAGTCTTGAAGACTCACGTGTATGGCATCTGCTTAGCCGAAATGAAAATCAGCTATTTTACTAATGCTAATGCGGGAAAAGTATTAATAAGTACAGAGAGTTAGAGTAGAGATGGGTGGTATACAGTGAAATCATTTATTTGTGAAAGTAACTTTTGTCTTTTTGACTTTATTATTAGTGCGCATTTGGGCCTTTCAAATTGATCAGAGTAAGCTGAGTCACGTGATTTATGCGCAACCACACAAGAAAGTTAACCCGGAAGGATGACTAAGGTTTTGTCAGCCGTCCAAGGACGAGAATGATGTGCCCTGAGAACAAGAGGGTGAATAGTTCAGTCAAGAAGACTTATATTCATGACTTGTAATAATTGTTGCAAGTAAAGTTTGAATATGTATGGGAACGAAAGAAATGAATAAAGTTTAAGGGGATGAGTTTGCAAACAATAGAATGATAGAATAAAAGTAATGTGTAAGCATGGTGTGATGATCATCCCCCCTTGCCTGACCAATTAAAATTCGTATTTTTACGATATTGAAACTTTAGTGGGTGGTACATGATGAACGAAGGGTATAATTGAGGTAGTTTAGTTAAGTTAGGGTAGGAAGGATGCAGATGCAGAGAAGAGGCTGCAGAGCTCGGGATGCTGTCTGGGAGTTCGTGTTGCTGAGATGCTGATGCAGGGAGAGATGCTGTGAGATGCTGATGAAGAAACCGAATGCAGAACCTTCTTAATTTAATTGGGTTAGACAAGAAGATCGCAGTAGAAACACGAGGAGGAAGAGAGTGTCAGAGAGGGGTGCGACGCAGCCGTCGGTATTTAGAGAGGTTAAGTATCCTGTCCTGAATCCTGTCCTGAAGTCTTTGTCTCCTGATCTATCTCGGGGGACCCACACCAACCCTTTGGCCAGGGGGTTTGGTCTTCAAACCATCCTTGGTAATTATTATTCCTTCTCCGTTTGTAGATGTTCTTTTCTCTCTATCCTCTCTTTTCTGAGCATAGTTGTTGCATGAGTCTGAAGTATTTTCGATTGAAATTACACTCTTATGAATGAGGGTGTTTTGTGCTGAAAATTTGAGATGGTTCACATGCATTTAATTTAGATAAATATTTTAAAACTTCCCGAGTCTGTGGTTATTTTTCTTTAATTAAAGAACAGTTAAGAGTTATGTTCATTATCACTATCAATTTGTTCAACTAATGGTCCATCGACCAGAGGAAATAATTTTTTGATCAGTGAAAGGTTAGTTAGGAATGTTAGATAACTAATCTTGAGAAAAATGGAAATTATAAAACTATAAAGACTCCAGAGGTCTACTTGATACGGAGTGTGTTGTGATTTATGGGCCCAGGTGAGTATGTGGTAGTGGAGTATTGGTTGTTAAGTATACCGCTGGATCACTAGCTCTGCCGGCACCTAGGGAAACGTAGCAAACCTATACATTTTTGAAAACTAGACACCCAGGGGAATCTAGGATGGGGTGACTTGACTGGCTTTCACCAGGTTCTGTTACCCAGAATCCCTTGCAAACCTCACAATTTGTCCAAAAAAACACATTTTCCTCACATTTCTGTGGTGGAAAGTTCTGGAATCTGCGGGATCCACAAAATTCCACCCACCCTACGTTCTCCAACGTCTTCCGAGAAAAATGGTACCTCACTTGTGTGGGTAGGCCTAGTGCCCGCGACAGGAAATGGCCCAAAAGGCAACGTGGACACACCACATTTTCACAGTGAAAACTGACTCTTTTTTTGCAAAGTGCCTAGCTGTAGCTTTTGAACCCTAACTCTGCCAGCACCTAGGGAAACCTAGCAAACCTATACATTTGTGAAAACTAGACACCCAGGGGAATCCAGGATGGGGTGACTTGACTGGCTCTCACCAGGTTCTGTAACCCAGAATCCCTTGCAAACTTGAAAATGTGTCCAAAAAACACATTTTACTCACATTTCTGTTGTGGAAAGTTCTGGAATCTGCGTGGATCCGTAATATTCCACCCACACCGCATTCTCCCAAGTCTTCCGAGAAAAATGGTACCTCAATTGTGTGGGTAGGCCTAGTGCCCGCGACAGGAAACAGCCCAAAACGCAACGTGGACACACCACATTTTACAGTGAAAACTGACACTATTTTGCCTAGCTGTAGATTTTGAACCCTAGCTCTGTCGGCACCAAGGGAAACCTAGCAAACCTATACATTTTTTAAAACTAGATACCCAGGGGAATCCAGGATGGAGTGACTTGTCTGGCTCTCACCAGGTTCTGTTACCCAGAATCCCTTGCAAACCTCAAACTTTGTCAAAACAACACATTTTCCTCACATTTCTGTGGTGGAAAGTTCTGGAATCTGTGTGGATCCATAAAATTCCACCCACCCCGCATTCCCCAAAGTCTTCCGAGACAAATGGTACCTCACTTGTGTGGGTGGGTCAAGTACCCGAGACAGGCAAGGGCCCAAAACCTATTGAGGCGACATCAAAATTACCTGTCACAAAACAACCTAGTTTTGCAATGGGGGTCCCATGAGTTTTTGGCCCCGGGCTCGGCGGCCATCTTGGGAAACCTACCAAACCCACACATTTCTGAAAACTTGACACCCAGGGGATACCAGCAAGGTATGGCTTGCATGGGTCCCCCAACATTTCCCTACCCAGAAACCCCTGCAAACCTCAAATTTAGCTGAAAAAAATCACCTTTTCCTCAAATTTCTGTGTGGGAAAGTTCTGGAATCTGCGTGGATCCACAAATTTCCTACCACCCCGTGTTCCCCCAGGTCTCCCAATAAAAATGGTACCTCACTCGCGTGGGTAGGTCAAGTACCCGCGATAGGCAAGGGCCCAAAACCTATTGAGGCGACATCAAAATTACCTATCACAAAACAACCTGGTTTTGCAAGGGGGGTCCCATGAGTTTTTGGCCCCAGGCTCGGCAGCCATCCAGGGAAACCTACCAAACCCACACATTTCTGAAAACTAGACACCCGGGGAGTCCAGCAAGGTATGGCTTGCATGGGTCCCCCAACATTTCCCTACCCAGAATCCCCTGCAAACCTCAGATTTTGTTGAAAAAAATCAATTTTTTCTCACATTTCTGTGTGGGAAAGTTGTAGGATCACCAGGCTGACACGAATTTCCTACCACCCAGCGTTCCCCAGGTCTCCCGATAAAAATGGTACCTCACTTGTGTGGGTAGGCATGGTGGCTGCAACAGGAAATGGCCCAAATCGTACTGTGGAGACTTCAAAATTACCTATAACAAAATTACCTGGTTTGGGGGGGCACCTGGGGTTTTGGCCCCGGGCTCACCGCCATCTAGCGAAACCTACCAAACCCACAAATTTCTGAAAACTAGACACCCTGGGGAGTCCAATGAGGTATGGCTTGCATGGATCCCCCAACTTTTCTCTACCCAGAATCCCCTGCAAACCTCAAATTTAGCTGGAAAAAACAAATTTTCCACATAACTTTGTGTGGAATCACCATGGCGGCACAAATGTCCTACCCCACAGCGTTCTCCTTAGTGTCCCGAGTAAAATGATACCTCACTTGTGTGGGTGTCCAATGCAGAATTGGCTAAAAATCTATTTTTAAAAAAATGTAGCGCTTAGAATTCTCTGTGCTACACCCTTATTCCATATGGTTTGGGCTCTTCCCAGTCACAGGCCCTTGCCCCGCCATACAAGTGAGGTATCATTTTACTCGAGAGACTGAGGGGAACGCTGTGGGGTAGGACATTTGTGCCGGCACAGTGATTCCACCCAAAAATATGTGGAAAATTTTCAGCTAAATTTGAGGTTTGCAGGGCATTCTGGTTAGGAAAACGTTTGGGGATCCACTCAAGCCATACTTCGCTGGACTCCCCCGGGTGTCTAGTTTTCAGAAATGTGTGGGTTTGGTAGGTTTCCCAAGATGGCCGCCGAGCCCGGGGCCAAAAACCCAGGTGACTCCACTTGCAAAAGCAGGTTGTTTTGTGATCGGTCATTTTGATGTCTCCTCAATACGTTTTGGGCCCTTGCCTGTCGCGGTTACTTGACCCACCCACGCAAGTGAAGTACCATTTTTATCGGGAAATCTGCGGGGAACACTGGGTGGTAGGAAATTTGTGGATTCACATAGATTCCAGAACTTTCCCTCACAGAAATTTGAGAAAAAAGTGATTTTTTCATCAAAATTTGAGGTTTGCAGGGAATTCTGGGTAGGAAAACGTTGGGGGACCCATGCAAGCCATACCTCCCTGGACTCCCCTGGGTCTCTAGTTTTCAGAAATGTGTGGGTTTGGTAGGTTTCTCTAGATGGCTGCCGACCCTGGGACCAAAAACTCAGATGCCCCCTATGTATCCGAAAATGACCTGGTTTTGCAAGGGGGGTCACATGAGTTTTTGGTCCCGGGCTTGGTGGCCATCTAGGGAAATCTACCAAACCCACACCTTTCTGAAAATTAGAGACCTGGGGGAGTCCAGGAAGGTATGGTTTGCGTGGATCCCCCAACGTTTTCCTACCCACAATGCCCTGGAAACCTCAAATTTTGATGAAAAAAATCACTTTTTTCTCAAATTTCTGTGTGGGAATGCTCTGGAACCTGCGTGGATCCACAAAATTCCACCCACTCCGCGTTTCGCAAAGTCTTCCGAGAAAAATGGTACCTCACTTGTGTGGGTAGGCCTAGTGCACGCGACAGGAAATGGCCCAAAAGGCAACGTGGACACACGACATTTTCACAGTGAAAACTGACCCTTTTTTTGCAAAGTGCCTAGCTGTAGCTTTTGAACCCTAACTCTGCCAGCACCTAGGGAAACCTAGCAAGCCTATACATTTGTGAAAACTAGACACCCAGGGGAATCCAGGATGGGGTGACTTGACTGGCTCTCACCAGCTTCTGTTACCCAGAATCCCTTGCAATCTTAAAAATGTGTCCAAAAACACATTTTCCTCACATTTCTGTTGTGGATAGTTCTGGAATCTGCGTGGATCCGCAATATTCCACCCGCACCGCATTCCCCAAAGTCTTCTGAGAAAAATGGTGCCTCACTTGTGTGGGTAGGCCTAGTGCCCGCGACAGGACACGGCCCAAAACGCAACGTGGACACACCACATTTTACAGTGAAAACTGACACTATTTTGCAAAGTGCCTAGCTGTAGATTTTGAACCCTAGCTCTGCCGGCACCTAGAGAAACCTAGCAAACCTATACATTTTTGAAAACTAGACACCCAGGGGAATCCAGGATGGAGTGACTTGTCTGCCTCTCACCAGGTTCTGTTACCCAGAATCCCTTGCAAACCTCAAAATTTGTCAAAAACGAACACATTTTCCTCACATTTCTGTGGTGGAAAGTTCTGGAATCTGCGTGGATCCACACAATTCAACCCACCCCGCATTCCCCAAAGTCTTCCAAGAAAAATGGTACCTCACTTGTGTGGGTAGGCCTAGTGCCCGCAACAGGAAATGGCCCAAAACACAACGTTGACACACCACATTTTCACAGTGAAAACGGACCCTTTTTTTGCAAAGTGCCTAGCTGTAGATTTTGAACCCTAGCTCTGCTGGCACCTAGGGAAACCTAGCAAACCTATACATTTTTGAAAACTAGACACCCAGGGGAATCCAGGATGGGGTGACTTGTCTGGCTCTGACCAGGCTCTGTTACCCAAAATCCCTTGCAAACCTCAAACTTTGTCAAAAAAACACATTTTCCTAACATTTCTGTGTTGGAAAGTTCTGGAATCTGTGTGGATCAGTATACAAAGGAGGGACTACAGGGCTTTTTCCTCTATCAGTGTCGAGGGAGGTCCAGCATAGGTGCCCTAATTGAAGTATTAGAAGAAGAAGGTTATGCTGTTCCTCAAGAGTGTACGAGCAAGGGAAATTGACACCACCCTGAACGTTTGGGATCAGAGTTGGGAGTCCATTTATTGGATTGTAATGCCCTCACACACCCAATCGGGTGTCATGCTTCATCATCTGGGCTGCTCCTCGTCGGGTCGGCGGTGCAATACCCAACGGGCTCCCTATAGTAGGGGCACTTTGGCGGATATCTTTTCCAATAGCCGTATGGTGAAGTGGGGGTGAGGGGCCAGAACTGTGTAGATGTATGTGTGTGATTTAAAATAAGGTTAGGAGTATCCGTGAAGACAATTTTTAATCAGTGGGTCTCCTACCCTAGTTAAAAATATAAACAATGTGGTGCTTGGCTAAGTATTATGTCTTAGATCTAAGCGTCGCTATTGGTGCAAATGAGGTCAACATGTTTCTCGCTCACTGTCATAGTCTACATGCGATTCATCAGGACCTATATTGTGGAAACTATCTACACTTAAAATTGGCGACGTGGCAACATACATCAACCAGGTAACTACCTAAATCGTGTACCTGTCAGACCTGGTCCTACCCATTGTTGTAAGCTAACCAGGCGGCATCTAGGTCAAACTAGAGGAGTTCCTCACGAGTTTTGTGCTGTTGTCACGTATCGAGTCGACCTACCCACATCTACCGGGTCCCCACCCCGTGTTCCCCCAGGTCTCCCAATAAAAATGGTACCTCACTTGTGTGGGTGGGTCAAGTACCCGAGACAGGCAAGGGCCCAAAACCTATTGAGGCGACATCAAAATTACCTATCACAAAACAACCTGGTTTTGCAAGGGGGGTCCCATGAGTTTTTGGCCCCGGGCTCGGCGGCCATCTAGGGAAACCAACCAAACCCACACATTTCTGAAAAATAGACACCCGGGGAGTCCAGCAAGGTATGGCTTGCATGGGTCCCCCAACATTTCCCTACCCAGAATCCCCTGCAAACCTCAGATTTTGTTGAAAAAAATCAATTTTTTCTCATATTTCTGTGTGGGAAAGTTGTAGGATCACCAGGCTGACACGAATTTCCTACCACCCAGCGTTCCCCAGGTCTCCCGATAAAAATGGTACCTCACTTGTGTGGGTAGGCATAGTGGCGGCAATAGGAAATGGCCCAAATCGTACTGTGGAGACTTCAAAATTACCTATAACAAAACTACCTGGTTTGGGGGGGGCACCTGGGGTTTTGGCCCGGGCTCACCGCCATCTAGGGAAACCTACCAAACCCACACATTTCTGAAAACTAGACACCCTGGGGAGTCCAATGAGGTATGGCTTGCGTGGATCCCCCACCTTTTCTCTACCCAGAATCCCCTGCAAACCTCAAATTTAGCTGGAAAAAAAAAAATTCCACATATTTTTGCGTGGAATCACCATGGCGGCACAAATGTCCTACCCCACAGCGTTCTCCTTAGTGTCCCGAGTAAAATTATACCTCACTTGTGTGGGTGTCCAATGCAGGATTGGCTAAAAATGTCTTTTTAAAAAATGTAGCGCTTAGAATTCTCTGTGCTATACCCTTATTCCCTATGGTTTGGGCTCTTCCCAGTCACAGGCCCTTGCCCCACCCACACAAGTGAGGTATCATTTTACTCAAGAGACTGAGGGGAACGCTGTGGGGTAGGACATTTGTGCCGGAACGGTGATTCCACCCAAAAATATGTGGAAAATTTGTTTTTTTCAGCTAAATTTGAGGTTTGCAGGGCATTCTGGGTAGGAAAACGTTGGGGGATCCACTCAAGCCATACTTCGCTGGACTCCCCCGGTGTCTAGTTTTCAGAAATGTGTGGGTTTGGTAGTTTTCACAGATGGCCGCCGAGCCCGGGGCCAAAAATCCAGGTGATTCCCCTTGCAAACCCAGGTTGTTTTGTGATAGGTAATTTTGATGTCTCCTCAATACGTTTTAGGCCCTTGCGTGTCGCGGGTACCGGACCCACCCACGCGAGTGAGGTATCACTTTTATCGGGAGACCTGGGGGAACGCTGGGTGGTAGGAAATTTGTGGATCCACGTAGATTCCAGAACTTTCCCACACTGAAATTTGAGAAAAAAGGGATTTTTTCAGCTAAATTTGAGGTTTGCAGGGCATTGTGGGTAGGAAAACGTTGGGGGATCCATGCAAGCCATACCTCGCTGGACTCCCCCGGGTGTCTACTTTTCAGAATTGTGTGGGTTTGGTAGTTTCCCAAGATGGTCACCGAGCCTGGGGCAAAAAACCCAGGTGACCCCCCTTGCAAAACCAGGTTGTTTTGTGATAGGTAATTTTGATGTCTCCTCAATACGTTTTGGGCCCTTGCCTATCGCGGGTTCTTGACCCACCCACGCGAGTGAGGTACCATTTCTATTGAGAGACCTGCGGGAACGCTGGGTGGTAGGAAATTTGTGGATCCACATAGATTCCAGAACTTTCCCACACAGAAATTTGAGATAAAAGTGATTTTTTTCTTCACAATTTGAGGTTTGCAGGGTATTCTGGGTAGGAAAACTTTGGGGGACCCACGTAAGCCATACCTTCCCGGACTCTCCCGGGTGTCTAGTTTTCAGAAATGTGTGGGTTTGGTAGGTTTGCCAAGATGGCCGCCGAGCCCGGGGCCAAAAACCCAGGTGACTCCCCTTGCAAAACCAGGTTGTTTTGTGATAGGTCATTTTGATGTCTCCTCAATACGTTTTAGGCCCTTGCCTGTCACGGGTACTTCACCCACCCACGCAAGTGAGGTACCATTTTTATCGGGAAATCTGCGGGGAACGCTGGGTGGTAGGAAATTTGTGGATTCACATAGATTCCAGAACTTTCCCTCACAGAAATTTGAGAAAAAGGTGATTTTTTCATCAAAATTTGAGGTTTGCAGGGGATTCTGGGTAGGAAAACGTTGGGGGACCCATGCAAGCCATACCTCCCTGGACTCCCCTGGGTCTCAAGTTTTCAGAAATGTGTGGGTTTGGTAGGTTTCTCTAGATGGCTGCCGACCCTGGGACCAAAAACTCAGATGCCCCCTATGTATCCTAAAATGACCTGGCTTTGCAAGGGGGGTCACATGAGTTTTTGGTCCCGGGCTTGGTGGCCATCTAGGGAAACCTACCAAACCCACACCTTTCTGAAAATTAGAGACCCGGGGGAGTCCAGGAAGGTATGGCTTGCGTGGATCCCCCAACGTTTTCCTACCCACAATGCCCTGGAAACCTCAAATTTTGATGAAAAAATCACTTTTTTCTCAAATTTCTGTGTGGGAAAGTTCTGGAATCTGCGTGGATCCACAAAATTCCACCCACCCCGCGTTTACCAAAGTCTTCTGAGAAAAATGGTACCTCACTTGTGTGGGTAGGCCTAGTGCCCGCGACAGGAAATGGCCCAAAAGGCAACGTGGACACACCACATTTTCACAGTGAAAACTGACCCTTTTTTTGCAAAGTGCCTAGCTGTAGCTTTTGAACCCTAACTCTACCAGCACCTAGGGAAACCTAGCTAACCTACACATTTTTGAAAAATAGACACCCAGGGGAATCCAGGATGGAGTGACTTCTCTGGCTCTCACCAGGTTCTGTTACCCAGAATCCCTTGCAAACCTTAAAATTTGTAAAAAAAAACACATTTTCCTCACATTTCTGTGGTGGAAAGTTCCGGAATCTGCGTGAATCCACACAATTCCACCCACCCCGCATTCCCCAAAGTCTTCCAAGAAAAATGGTACCTCACTTGTGTGGGTAGGCCTAGTGCCCGCGACAGGAAACGGCCCAAAACACAACGTGGACACACCACATTTTACAGTGAAAACTGACACTATTTTGCAAAGTGCCTAGCTGTAGATTTTGAACCCTAGCTCTGCCGGCACCTAGAGAAACCTAGCAAACCTATACATTTTTGAAAACTAGACACCCAGGGGAATCCAGGATGGAGTGACTTGACTGGCTCTCACCAGGTTCTGTTACCCAGAATCACTTGCAAACCTCGAAATTTGTCAAAAAAACACATTTTCCTCACATTTCTGTAGTGGCAAGTTCTGGAATCAGCGTGGATCCACAAAATTCCACCCACCCCGCATTTCCCAAAGTCTTCCAAGAAAAATGGTACCTCACTTGTGTGGGTAGGCCTAGTGCCCGCGACAGGAAACGGCCCAAAACGCAACGTGGACGCACCCCATTTTACAGTGAAAACTGACACTATTTTGCAAAGTGCCTAGCTGTAGATTTTGAACCCTAGCTCTGCCGGCACCTAGGGAAACCTAGCAAACCTATATATTTTTGAAAACTAGACACCCAGGGAAATCCAGGATGGGGTGACTTGTCTGGCTCTCACCAGGTTCTGTTACCCCGAATCCCTTGCAAACCTCAAAATTTGTAAAAAAAACCCCACATTTTTCTCACATTTCTGTGTTGGGAAGTTCTGGAATCTGCATGAATCCACACAATTCCACCCACCCCACATTCTCCAAAGTCTTCAGAGAAAAATGGTACCTCACTTGTGTGGGTAGGCTTAGTGCCTGCGACAGGAAACGGCCCTAAACGCAACGTGGACACACCACATTTTCACAGTGAAAACGGACCCTTTTTTTGCAAAGTGCCTAGCTGTAGATTTTGAACCCTAGCTCTGCCGGCACCTATGGAAACCTAGCAAACCTATACATTTTTGAAAACTATACAACATGGGGAATCCAGGATGGGGTGACTTGTCTGGCTCTCACCAGGTTCTGGTACCCAGAATCCCTTGCAAACCTCAAAATTTGTCAAAAAAACACATTTTCCTCACATTTCTGTGGTGGAAAGTTCTGGAATCTGCGTGGATCCACATATTTCCTACCACCTAGCGTTCCCCCAGGTCTCCTGATAAAAATGGCACCTCACTCGCGTGGGTAGGTTAAGTACCCGCGACAGGCAAGGGCCCAAAACCTATTGAGGCAACATCAAAATTACCTATCACAAAACAACCTGGTTTTGCAAGGGGGGTCCCATGAGTTTTTGGCCCCAGGCTCGGCGGCCATCTAGAAATTCAAAAATAGGCCTGGGGAGGTTGGGGAAGCTCTTCCCCACCTCCCCAGGCAAAAAACAAAAAAGGGAAATCCCTCTGCTGTCTGCAGCAGAGGGATTTTCTGAGCATATGCTCATGACGGAAAGGTTCCGTCATGAGCACACTTGAACTTGTGCTCATGACGGAACCATTCCGTCATGAGCATGGAAGGGGTTAATGTTTGAAAAACAAAATGTATATTTGGTCATTTTTCTAGAGCCTGGTTTTCAAAACTTTTACGAACCGTTAATCAGAACTAAAGTGCCCAAACATGCAATCATGGTATCAATCAATCAATCAATCATGTCACTTATAAAGCGCACTACATACCCGCGAGGGTCTCAAGGCGCTGGGGGAAGAGGGGGGTGGTGCTGCTACTGATCGAAGAGCCAGGTCTTGAGGAGTCTTCTGAAGGCCAGTAGGTCTTGGGTCTGTCGGAGGTTGGTGGGGAGGGTGTTCAAGGTCTTGGCGGCGAGGTGGGAGAAGGATCTGCCGCCGGCTGTCGTTTTCCGGATGCGGGGGACTGTGGCGAGGGTGAGGCTGGTCGAGCGGAGCTGTCGGGTGGGGGTGTAGAAGCTGAGTCGTCTGTTGAGGTAGGCTGGTCCGGAGTTGTGGAGTGCTTTGTGTGCGTGGGTGAGGAGCTTGAAGGTTATCCTCTTGTTGACAGGGAGCCAGTGCAGGTCTCTCAGGTGGGGTGTGATGTGGCTGCGTCGGGGGATGTCGAGGATAAGACGTGCAGAGGCGTTCTGGATGCGTTGCAGCCGTCTCAGGAGCTTAGCCGTCGTTCCTGCGTAGAGGGCGTTTCCGTAGTCCAGCCTGCTGGTGACGAGGGCCTGGGTGACTGTTTTTCTTGTTTCGGTGGGGATCCACTTGAAGATCCTGCGGAGCATTCGGAGGATGTTGAAGCAGGATGAGGAAACGGCGTTGACCTGCTTAGTCATGGAGAGGGTGGGGTCGAGGGTGACCCCTAGGTTGCGTACGTGGTCGGTGGGTGGCGGGGCTGTTCCCAGTGATGTTGGCCACCAGGAGTCGTCCCAGGCTGAAGGGTTGGAACCAAGGATGAGGACCTCCGTCTTGTCCGAGTTCAGCTTCAGGCGGCTGGTCCTCATCCATTCGGCGACTGCCTTCATTCCTTCGTGGAGGTGGGCTTTGGCGGTGTGAGGGTCTTTGGTGAGGGAGAGGATCAGCTGGGTGTCGTCGGCGTAGGAGATGATGTTGAGGTTGTGCTGTCGGGCGACGTGGGCGAGGGTGCCATGTAGATGTTGAACAGCGTTGGGCTGAGGGAGGAGCCTTGGGGTACGCCGCAGATGATCTTGGTGGCCTTGGATCGGAAGGGGGCGAGGCGGACGCTTTGTGTTCTGCCGGAAAGGAAGGATGTGGTCTAGTCCAGGACCTTCTCTTGGATCCCGGCGTCGTGAAGGCGTGTTCGTAGTGTGTGGTGGCAGACCGTGTCGAAGGCGGCTGATAGGTCCAGGAGGATGAGGGCTGCTGTTTCTCCGTTGTCTAGCAGGGTAGGCAAATATTCGTCCAAATTCCCAATTTGTGGAATTTTATGACCATAAAATGACCCCTACCACTTAGCATGCTGCCCATATTACGACATATCTTGAAAGCTGCCCGGCCCCTTGCCTAATGGTTTTGCATGCTTTGTCACAAGGACACCTGCGTGAGTATGCGGCCAAGCATACATGAAAAGCGCTGTGGAACCACCTCGCCAGCCCTACTGTGTGCGCTCCGTTCGCCCGGCCTCCCAGGCTAATCACCCATCCAGTGCAGCAACAACAGAACTTTTAATGCGGTAGCGCCAAGGGGGAAAATTCCTTTTGCAGCCCCACTGAGCGCGCTCCGTTCACCTGACCCCCCAGGCAGATTACCCAACCGGAGCAGCAACAACAGAACTATTAATGCGGTAGTGCCAAGTGGAAAATTCCATTTGTTGTCACACCCAATACTAATTATACCTGTATACGGCTGTGCCCCGTTTTGGTTACCCTACAGCACTCCTCCTCCACTCAATGCTGAGCACTGCCCTCCAGTGTTCGTGCTCCCCTGACCATTCGCATATCCCATAAAACAGTTACCACACTGGACACGGAATCCTTCACCCACGTCTACTGGTACCAATATATCGGCCATCCTCAAGTTCCTGCTAGTCGCCGTGTGGACACCATGTTGCCACCATGTCCGTGCGGTGCGCCTCCCGCAAGCATATAAGGGAAGAGAAAAATAACCAATAAATGTTTGGTGCACTTCTGCATTTTAAGGAGCATTTATTCCTGAATTTAGCTAGTTGCACTTATTGTACCGCATACACAAAGTCAGATGCATTTTATTTAACCGCGACCAAGTAGCTCAACCTTATGACTGCACCCTTACCATATATACACTAAGCCCCAGAAAGTTAGTTTATAAGTTTATTTCTTGATTAATTCATTATGTTTTGCTATGTTGAACCCAAATTTCCCAACAGAACTAAGACAGGCCAACCCGTGTTTCGCGACCTTAATTCAGTGGTTAGTTGCTTTATTAGGGCCCACATTAACAATAAATGTTCAGACAACAATGTCACCACGCTAATAAACCATTAAAGAGAAGAGATTTACATAAATAAAAGGACGTCACCAGCCTATGGCAGCGCCGCATACTTTTTTATTAAACACCCGGGCCGCCCTCACCGGGCTTCCCCTCCAATCCACGCAGCCTTGTTATGTAACCCAGGGCTTGTCCATACCTCCCTCGTAGGTTTTGTATATTGCAAACTTTAGCAAGTGAAGACTTTGTTACATACGTGTGTACAATTATCAAAGAAGCAGAAGGGCAGTATTATGCGGACAAGGCTCTCTGAGAACTATGAATATGTGTATACACGGTATATAAACTTCACCGCTAACCTTAACTGACAAATTTGGCATCTTTCACGTTTTCGTGCCAAAAAAACACTAAATGTTCGTTGACGAGAAATTCTTTTATAGCATTTGTAAAATATTTTTATAACTTAAGACAACACGGCCACTACCCGGTGCCTCCCTCTTGCTTACAGGCGCGCCTAATCCCTTACAGTGCACTTTTGCCATCACAGCAATGAGCCGCCATTACCGCCGTCCCCACATACGGGTGCGGCACCCACCTATAGCAGCGCCGCATACTTTCCTATTGAGCACCCGGTCAGCCATCACCGCGCCTCCCCGCCTACTCAAGCGACATCATTACTTAAGTAAGGGCTTGTCCATCCCCCCCTCCTAGTAAACATTATTCAACATCCAACGGACCCGCCGTATCGCAGCCCGGCCACTATACCGATAAAAACGCCCATCAAAAATTGCCAATTCGATAATCACCGCCCCCCACAGAGTGAGTGAAAACATCCAATGAACCCGCATGCGCGCTAGTAAAACATTATTCAACATCCAAAGGACCCGCCGTATTGCAGCGCGGCCACTATACGGATAAAACGTCCATCAAAAATTGCCAGTTCGATAAACACCGCCCCACACAGTGCACGTGAAAGCATCCAATGAACCCGCATGCGCGCTAGCAAAACATTATTCAACATCCATCACTCGTAATATTAAACGCGCAAGTAAAATTAAACGCGGTAGTAAAAAACATTATTCAACATCTATCATTCGCAATATGAAACGCCCCATTATGTGGGCGACACACTACACCACGGCCCCCCCAACCCAGCTTGCCGCCAGCCGCCGACAGGAAACCTCACTCCACGTCGACGACGCTCCTACAGCACTGCTGAGGTCCAAGGGGTCAAAGAGGATGAAATCCCTGGGGCGCAGCCTTAAGTAGCCTCCAGGTATTCCCCTGTGCACTCCGATGACCTCACCTCACCCCTCCTACATCCAGCCCTCCTTTCTGGGCGGCACCGGGAGATGCTCAGTCCCGTGGCACGACTAAAGGCGCCCCTACCCTAGGCGCGGGGGGTGCCTGTTCATACTTTGCACTAGGCAAAAAATACTCATGAAGCAAACCTCATAATGTGCACAATGCAGCTTCAAGCCACACAGCAGGCTAAGTGTTGCCACCCCACCAACACATCCATGTTAGTTTACCAACCCACATTGTAGTTGTAATTGTGGGGCATATTAGCAAGACCAGCGATAAAATTATCGCCGTTTTAGCGGCAGGAAACTGCCGCTAAAGCAGCGATAATGGGCTTGCTAATATGCGTTATAGAATTCAATAGAAGCCCAGGTTAGATGTCCTGCACATCTAACCTGGGCTTCTATTGAATTCTATAACGCATATTAGCAAGCCCATTATCGCCGCTTTAGCGGCAGTTTCCTGCCGCTAAAACGGCGATAATTTTATCGCCGGTCTTGCTAATATGCCCCTGTATTTATATAGCGCATACTACCCCTAATGAGGTGTTGAAGCGTTTTTCAGCGAGAAGCACTCTATTTCGGAACCCAAAGGTGGATTAGTGGATTACTTGTCAACCATCTAGAAGAACTTAACTACCATCTGCATGAAAATAAGATTGTATCAAAGTCACATAATAGACAAAGGTGTCTTTAAATGTAATAGCCGCCCTTAGGAAGCAAAGGACAACCACATCCCCAGCAGAAAAAAACAAATGACAATGTCCTTCAGCACAAACACCAATGTATATAATGCTACAAACAGATCAATAGTACGATCTAGCTGGCTACTATCCAATCATCATTGAAGAATCCACTAATCAGTTGAAACTACTTTGGCACTCCTCAATATGACTCACCTCTAAACAACATGAAACACAACTGAATACAATGCAATTAAATGTAATTCAGAGGTTCTTAGAGCATACAGAGGTTACTGGTCCCCAACCATGTGGTTGAGGCATTTGCCAGTGGTGTCCTGGGACTGGTCCTGCTATGGCTCTGCAATCTGGGACAAGAATAACTGTTTCCACACTTGACTCTCAGGGTAGCAAGACCGAGCAGTCATAGACTTCTCAGGGAGGTAGTGTTTGGGGCAAGAACTCATAACTCAAAAATCAATCAACAGACACACTAAGGTAACATCTGGCTCAGTCCTTATCTGTATGAAAAAGAAAGTACTTTAAACTTACAGCAAAGCTAAATATTGCACATAGAATGCTGTGTTCTATCATTGAGGCTCTACAATCCCTACCCTTCCTGGTAATTGTTCTCTTTCCCACTTGGATCAAGATTCCCACTATTACCATTCCCACCCTTCTACGGGTTTGGCAGCAATAGGCTCAGGTGGAGTTAGCTAAAACATTCTCATTATTTTTAGTATGTATGAAGCTTAGTTCAATAGCTCATTGTTCCTTTAGCCTCAAACAGCAGTCTCTAATGGGTGCAGAAGAGTGGCACATGGGCCTTCTTGTCTCTTGAACTGTGGTACAGGCTAAGCCCCATGGATTACCATCAAGCTGTTCTTAATGGTTGAGAGTGTGCAGCAGATGCATTCGCACCCTCCTACCTTCTCTGTGGGGATTCTTCATTGTGGGGCTGTGGCAGTAGCCTTTCCGTATAGCATTGCAATACGAATTCAGGGAGGCAGATCTTCACTGCATCACTCAACTCAGCAGCAGTACACTTGGTTGGCAGTGTCAGGCACTCTGTAGAGGTAGTTGCAGCATACAGATTGAATCTCCTAGTGGTTATAACTTTGGGGAGTGGTAGCTGCTGAGCAGATCAGGTTCCCCATTCGTCAGTGATGCAATCCTTCACTCCTCATTGGTGGTGGCAGTATTAGGGGATCAAACCCACGGTAAGCTGCCAGGTGACATGTTCCTGGCACACACTTTTTACAGCTCACCTCATGTGCTTCAGAGAGAGGCTGGGGGACCTTTTAACAGCACCGGTCTCCTGGTACTCTCTCTTGGATTATCAGCCTTTCTGTAGGTCTTCCCTGGCTGCTAAC
This sequence comes from Calotriton arnoldi, assembly GCA_963921515.1. Classification (NCBI taxonomy): domain Eukaryota; kingdom Metazoa; phylum Chordata; class Amphibia; order Caudata; family Salamandridae; genus Calotriton; species Calotriton arnoldi. The sequence continues at coordinate 650,933 of CAWUFW010009606.1, read as the reverse complement.
ACAGAGGCCTCTTCACCTGGATAGTCTATCTTTACGTAGAGCCAGGCACGCTCCATTCCTCTCTCAGCAAGCAAGTGGGCTTCTAGGGTCTTTAAGTAGACCCACAGCTACTCCAGCAGAAAGTGCGGACTTCTGATGATGTCTCATCATCTCTGAGAAACTGCCTGTCAGGTAGGCAATAGCCCTGGTTACACAGCAGCTCTCTAAGTTCTCTGTGAAGCAATCCTTTTCTTGAAGAACACAGGAGTGGAACAAAGTGGAGTGGTTTGGACCCCACATTCACAATGAGAATGTGAATGTCTCAAGCTTCAGAACCAGTTTGGTTGGATTCTCTTTCAAGTATACTTCTCAGATTGCTCTCAAGACTAAGCTTTTTGTATACTGTTAGAAATGGGGGTCTCTGGTTGGCAGAGGTAGGTACATTTGTCCAAATAGGGACCCTTGCTTCTAGTCAGGGTAAGGGGGATACACTTCTAAAATAACCCCTTCTCACCCCCTTGGTAGCTTGGCACAAGCAGACAGGCTTATCTCAGAGGCAGTGTGTAAAGCATTTGTGAACACATACAGTAATACAGTGAAAACACTACAAATGGACACCACACCATTTTAGAAAAATAAGTAATCTTTATCTAAACCAAAACAAGACCAAACGACAAAAATCCACAATACAGTAATAAAAATATGACTTTCAGATGGTAGAAATAGTTCAGTTCAAGGCAAATTGCAGTTGCAACACTTTTCACACAAGGTACCTTGGTTGCATCATACAAACAAACAAAACGGGCCACAGGGAAGGAGATGCGTCGGTTCCTTAGACTCAGGGAAGGTGATGCGTCGGTTCCTTACTGCTGCGCAGGGAAGGTGATGCATCGGTTCCTTACCGGAGAGGAGGTTATGCGTCGGTTTATTACTGCGTGGGGAGGTGATGCATCGGTTTATTACTGCGTCCCCCAACGATGCGACAGACTTGGAGCCTTGATGCGATGCGATGATCTGGAACGATGCGTGGATTCTTGCAGCCACACAGCAGGCCTTGCGTAGAAATCGGTGCGGTGATCTCGGACTTCGGAGATTGATGCACTTGATGCCGCGGGGGTGATTTCTCAAGCCGTGGCAGGCGCTGCAATGGTTTCTTCGGCGATGCGTCAGAAACAGGTACAGATGCGTCACGCTTCTCCGTGTTACGTTGATTTTCCAGCACCCAGCGGAAAACAGTCTCTAGAGGTCCAAAACAACAGCAGGCACCTCTTAGCAGGTCAGAACTCCCAGAAAGGAAGTTCAGGGGAGCTGGTGGTAAAGTCTTTGTGTCCCTGAGACTTCAGAACAGGAGGCAAGTTCAGTTTCAAGCCCTTGGAGATCTTCCTCAAGCAGGGGACACAGCAAACAGCAAAGTCCTTTCTCCTTTCCTTGGCAGCACGTAGCCACTGCATGCTAACTCCAGACAGCAAACAGCACAGGGGCAGTATTCCTCCTCAGCTGCTCTGGCTCTTCTCCTTGGCAAAGGCTCCTCTTGATTCCCAGAAGCGATCTAAAGTTCTGGGGTCTGGGCCCCAATATTTATACTACAAATTTGTTCACTGATGGCAGAGAAGCCCTGTGCTTGGTCAAAACCGGTTCTGTCCTCTCTGGTGCAGCTTCCTGGCAGGAGGTGGAGACAGCATTGTGGAAGGCAGACCAGGCCCATTCAGGTGAAAGGAAATCTCCTCCCCCTACTCTAAATGCAGCCCAGGTTTATTCAGCCCAGCTCTGACTCATCAGACTCTCTGGAGCCACTGCTCCTCCCCATCCCCTGTCATCCAAAGCCAGACATGCAATACACAAACCTAGCAGAGGCACACTGGATGGCTAGGCAAGAAAATACCTACTTTCTAAAAGTGGTATTTTCAAACACAGAATGTAAAAATCACCCTCACTAAAAGATGCATTTTAACATTCTGGGTTCAGGCATACTAAACTTTATTTTCCTACCTTGTTCCCAGGGGCACTTATGTTTATAAGATGTTATAAACAAACTCCCCATTCTATCCTATGGGAACAGGTAGCCTTGCAATAGTTGATCCAGCGCGATATTAGCAAACAGCATTCATACACTAGATACTCACTTGGGCCCATACATTCATACTACGCTAATACTTACGCTGGGGTTGTCAGTTGTTACTCTTTATCAAATCCCTGCTACCAATTACCTTCCGATCGAAGAGTAATGACTTACCAATGAATCCTTTGCTAATTGGGAAGTTTAAAATGAGTGACATTCATTATAGTACATAATCCTGAAATAACCACTGAGTCAGGAAGTTTTAAAATGTTTATCTAAAGATTTAGCAGAGTAAATTACAGAACCACATGGTACTTAATCGCATATCAAGGATGAAGCATAGCATAATAATTATTGATTAATGACGGTCCTTCATAAAGGAGAAGATAGAGACAGCAGCGCAACTAAAGGTTGCATTTATATTTACCTAAGTGCGAGAACCAAACCCCTTGGCCAAGGAGTTGGAAAGAATAGGACCCAGGAAGGATGAAGAGCAAAGACCTCCTCCAGGATCAGGACAGGACCGGTGACCTCTCTACAATGACACCTGCGTCGTTCCCCTCTCTGATACTCGACTTCTCCTCGATTCTCCCGTGCCTTTCTTCTAATGGACTCCGCCGCCCCCTCCTCAGGACCTCTCTGGACAGCGATTCTGTCTGCGATCGATCAGCTTGGCGGTCTGGAGCTCTTCTGTGCGTTCTGAGAGTAAGCTCTGTGCTGTCTGGTCTCCTGTGCTTGTCAGCGTCTAGTCTAAATTAATGAGCTAATTCTATATCTATTATACCCTTCTACGCCCATGTACCTCCCATTAATGTTGCCAAAATATGGGACCACTACTTCTGATTGGACAGGGACAGGGGTTGATTCTCACACCATATGATTTTAATACGAATTCTGAAGACCTTTGTTTTAAAATACCGCCCATCAAATTTAATACATTGGCTTTATTTCCCACCCGTCTCACGACAAAGTTTATTCATTTTCCATATACATAGTTGCAAGTTTGGCAAGAACACATGTTATATCAATATCGGCCATTAGGTCGCGGCCTTGGACGACGTCCAGGTTGACTTCATCCTTATTCTTTGGCAGCCAAGCAGGGCACATGCGCAGAATCATTGTCTCTCGAGTTTCAGATCACCAACCCTAGGCCCAAGTTTACGAACTAATAAAAGTCAAAGAAGAAAATATTAAAATCACAAATAAAATGTTTCACTGTATACCCACTCTTTCTACTCTATCCCCATTTACTTATAATTCTATCCCGCATTAGTAGCGTTAAGAAAACGACAAATTAATAATAACACAAGAGCAAGCTGAAGCATGTGAAAACATCAAGCAGCCATTTTAATGCACACTGCGCAGAAGCAGAAGTTTCCCACCAAGCAAAGAAAAGACGTCACAACACGTGATATGCTTGAGACATGCGCAGTGAAGTTCCCGCGCTTTAGCGGCCATTTTAGAAAAAGACAAGCGTTACTTGTTAGTTAGAACACATAAGCAAGCTTCCTTGCTATTCATGTAGTGTATGCAAAGTTAATATACACAATACAAGATTAATAAATTAATACTGTGAGGAGATTGCATTCGAGCAAGTCTCATTTGTGAGTCCTTGCTCCATCAATCCCTCTCTGATGGCGTTTAAGAGGCATCAAAATACTGCCCTCAATCAGATGCCAACTTCTAGCAAATAGTTTCATTCTCATTTTTACACTTTCTATTTTTAACATCCCCTTTCAATTTCTTGTATAATTCACTTCTCAACTCTTCAAGTTCAATTTCATCAAACTTTCTCTTCTTTCCTTTTCCTGTCACATTATATGATCCATTCTTTCTACAACATTTGCACCATATTATTATTGTCAGTACTATTATTGCTATCCCTGCTAAGGGTACTAATATTTGACCTACAAGTCCTTTCCCTACATTAGCAAACCAGGTACCAATTGACGAGATACTATTTGTCAATCTTTCCCATACACTATCAACTTCCAGCGGTTTTAATTCTTTCTCAAGTTTCGTTATATTCTGTATATATGTTCCAATCTCTGCACTTTTATCAGGTATATAAGTGCAACAATGTTTCGTCTTCAATAATTTACAGACTCCGCCCTCTTTTGCCAATATAATATCAAGAGCAAGTCGATTTTGCATAACCATAGATCTAATCGCAACCATCTCCGCATTAATCATTAGAAATCCTCCAGCAGTATCCGTTGATAAACGATCAACCACTGTAGACAATTTACATATTTTCCTTGAGTTCAGAATTATTCCCACTGAAGGTATCAATGCACCAAATATATCACCTACAATTTCAGAAAAACTAGCTCTTTTACTATGTGTTAATTCGCCATTATTTTCATTGCTCCCAGTGTTTCTTTTTACGTGGTATATTTTTGGAAATACTATTCCAAAATAACAACTTCCATACCACCGTGCAGGAAGCCTAAAGTAAGCTTTATTCCCACACACAGTCTTTAATCTATGTAGACAAATTTTCCCTGTCTTTACGAAATCCAGAGCCATAGCAGCTTGAGCCTTGCCAGGTGTGTAACTCCCTTCTTTCTCAGCCCAAGGTGGCAAATGAGCCTTATGCTCAGAAGCTTTCTTTTGAAAATCTTGTCTTCTATCTTCTACTAAGTTCAAAAATATCTTTTCTTCTTCATGTAAAGAACATGTTAGATTGTGTCTATGTGCATATGTTATGTCTATTGATTTCATTGTTAAGAAAATTCTCCCATAAACTGTGCGTCTTGACTACTAAGCACTGGGTTCATACTCTTTCGAATCGGAACCTCAGAAAATATCACATCTATGTTTGAATAATAATATTGAAGTCTCCCTGTTCTATAAAATAAACTAGATAAAACACTACATGATATGCCATATGTTAATGGTAGGTGGTGATATGTTAACACTTCTGCTACTGATTCAGGTAATTTCATACAGACATAACAATTACTAACTTCCAGGGTGTCTACATATTGAAACAATAACTTTGTGAAAACATTTAGACTAGTGTCGTTATCAGTTATTTCATGATGAAATTCTGGTTCATTTTCTGCCATTAGTTCTACTCTATTACCCTTCAAGTGTGCTGTCCTTCCCTTAGTTTCATTATCAATCTTTTTATCCATTATCATAAGGTAAGGAACTGCTACGATCAGGACTAACCATACTATAAGCACCATTACTAGACTACATATGCATATTGCACAGCATCTTCTACAACATCTCTGTTTTGGTCTCCCAGCAACTCTATCATCAGGCATTTCGACAAGGAAGATTGCTCTTCTTATCTGTTTTCGCTTTTCTTTATATTATTATTTCACTTAGTCAAGGTGGTCTTGTTTCTTTCTCATATGTCAGTTCTGTACTTGTTCCTTCGTCACCACTTTCACTTGACTCTGAACTTTCGTAATCTTCAAGAATGATGTAAGTCCAATCAGGAACCTTGAATTTGTTATTCACAAGTTTCAGTCTTTTACTTCTTCTTTTCTCAGTTTTATTTTCTCGTTCGGTTTGGCTTGTTACTTCATTTACTTGATCTGGATCTTCACTTCTGGTTCTTATGTGGTATTTTATTCTTTTAATGACATTAGGTCAATGATCACCTTTTCTTGTTTTCTTTGTTTGCACTGTTTCTTTATTTTTGTCTTCAGCAATCTCTTTATTTTCACTGTTTAACACCTTTTCGTTTTCTGCAATTACTGTTTTTCTTACTTGCTCTTTTTCAGGCCTTATTAGTTTTTCTTCTGCAGCTCCTCCGTGAGTTTCCAATAATTGACCTTGTTCTTTGTTTATTTCTTCATGTTCATGTTTCTCGAGGTCTTTTTCTTCTGTGTAATTTTCTGGGTCTAACTGGTTCTGATCAGGGCTTATTGCACATTGTACTTCTGCAGCCTGACCGGATTCTTCTAAACCTGTCTGTCCCTGCTCAAAATTTGTTGATTCTTCGTTAATTTGAGCCCAATTTCCTCTCCCTATCTGGTCCTGCTCAGGTTCTTTTATTGTATGTTCTTCTTTTCCCTGAGCTGCTTCTTCTTCACCTATCTGATCTTCTTCAATTTCTTCCAAATTTGTTTGACTTCTTGTTCTGTGGTAAACTTCAGGAATTTCTACCACTGGTATCCAGTCCTGACTTGTGCTCGGTTGTTCTTCTGCAGCTTCTCTTGAATCTCGAGCCTGAGATTCTTCAGCTGGGCAACCTTCAGCTTCCTCAGTGATTGATGCTGACTGAGGATTTTCTTCTTCAGGGTCTGGTACTCTTTTGGTGTGGCTTACATGAATCCAATTAGGAAATCCTGCACACTTCACTGCTGTATTGGTAGTCAGTATGACCTGACAAGGTTTTCCCCATCTAGGTGATAGACACGTCTCTCTGGTGTGATTCTTCACTACCACCCAATCACCAGGATTCAGATCATGTTCTTGTTCAGGCTGCCTCGAAACTGCGTCTTCTCCGACCTGATGAGAGACAGAACGCACTAGGTCAGCCAATCCTTTGCAATAATCCAGAACCATATCATCAGATATATTCAGCAGTTTGTTTATGGGAACATGTGCTTGTCTCATTGCTCTTCCCATCATTATCTCGTGTGGGCTCAATCCCGTATTTCTATCGGGAATGCTTCTGAGTCCCATTAAGACGAGTGGCAATGCATCTGGCCACTCCAATGATGTTGATGCACACATTTTTCCCAGTCTGGATTTTATAGTACCATTCAATTGTTCAACCACTCCAGAAGCCTCTGGACGATATGCACAGTGCAATTTTTGTTCAATTTGGAATGCTTCGCAGATTATTTGGATCACTTCACTGTTAAAATGTTTTCCTCTATCTGATTCCAAAGTTACTGGGAAACCAAACCTAGGAATGAGTTCTCGTAGTAACAGCTTTGCGACTGTAATGCTGTCACTCCTCCTGGTAGGGTAAGCCTCCACCCACTTTGAAAACAGACACTATGACCAGTACATATTTCAACCCTCTGCATGGTGGTAACTGTATAAAGTCGAACTGTAGTCTTATAAATGGTCCTTCTGCTTTTCCAATTTTTCCAAACCCAATTATTGTTTTTCGTCCTGGATTATGCATTTGGCAAGTCAAACATCTCTGGCAAAGGCTCTCTGCTACAGCCCTGAACTTGGGATTGTACCAGTTCGGTCTGAAAAGCCTAATCATTGCATCTCTCCCTATGTGTGTGTCTCCATGATACATCCTGGCCATTTGAGAGAGCAGACAGTCAGGCATGACTGGTCTGCCATCAGCACAAATCCACACTTCGTCATCTCCTCTTTGGGAACAACCCACCTTGACCCATATTTTCTTCTCACTTTCATCAGCATCATCTTGCAATCTTCTAACTTCATTCCATGTTTCAGGTGGCATATACAGCATAAGTTGGCAGCTGATTCCCATTCTTTCCACCCTTTTATTGACTGACAATCTATTTCTGGCACAATGTTGAGCCACAAGGTCTGCATATTGGTTGCCGATTACCACCCAGTCATCTCCTGACTGGTGTGCGGCACACTTCACCACAGCCAATTCTTTTGGTGATTGTATTGCTTCCAGCAATTCCTTACAAACTGTCCATTTTTAATGGGGGATCCTGAAGAAGTCATGAAATCCCTCTGCATCCATAGTTGGCCAAAATCATGCACAACCCCGTAACCATATTGGCTATCTGTAAATATAGTTACTTTTTGATTCCTCCCAATTTTGCAAGTTTTTATCAAAGCAATCAATTCGGCTACTTGTGCAGATTTGACTCCTGGTAAATAGGATGCTTCGACTATTCCAGTTAATTCACATACTGCATATGCTGCAGTCAGTTTACCATCTTCATGCCTCTGGCATGAACCATCAACAAACAGCTCCCTGTCTGGCTTCCTTAAGGGCAATTCCTGAATGTCAGGACGTGGTTTTGTGCATAACTCTGTGACTTGTAAACAATCATGTTCTTCTTCTTCTTCATCTTTAATTTCCTCATGATTTGGGTCTGGTAGTAAGGTAGCGGGATTTACTATTGTGCACCTCACTATGGTCACATTTTCAGCACCCATTATTATTCTCTCATATTTAGTCAGCCTACTAGGAGTAAGATGCTGAGTTCGAGTTCTTGTCAACAGAATCACAACCGCATGTGGAACATACACCTTCACAGGATGTCCCATCACAATTGACTCACTTTGTTCAATGCTCAAACAAGTAGCCGCTACTGCTTTTAAGCAGCCTGGCAATGCGGCTGCCACTGGATCCAATGTAGCAGAAAAATATGCTATAGGACCTCTGTCTAGACCATGTCTTTGAGTTAAGACTGAAAGTGCACAATTTTCTCTCTCATGACAGAACAATGCAAAGCTTTTCTTATAGTTGAGCATGCCTAGGGCTAGTGCTGAACACAGAGCATTTCTCAATTTTACAAAAGCTCCTACGCTCTCATCATCCCACTCAACCGGGTCCTTTGCCTTCTTTTTTGTCATTTGTATTAGGGTCTTTGTTTACAAGGAAAATCCTAGTATCCATTGTCGACAGTAACCTACTATTCCTAGGAACATTCTAACTTCTCGTTGTGTTACAGGCATTTGCATTTTCTTAATCAATTTTACTCTTTCCGAGGTTATTCTTCTTTTTCCCCTCTCAATTTGGTGTCCCAGATATTTAACTGCTGTTGAACAGAACTGCAATTTTTCTGGTGAGACTTTATGCCCTTCTTCAGCCAAATGATTTACTAGTGCTATGGAATCAACAACACAGTCCTCTCTGGTGTTCGATGCCACCAGTAAGTCGTCGATATATTGCACTAGGACTGAGCTTCCTGGCATCACTAGTTTTTCAAGGCACTTTTTCAATATCTGATTGAAGATAGAAGGACTTTCCGTGTACCCCTGAGGAACACGATTCCATACATAGACTTTGTTCTCAAATTTAAATGAAAAAAGAGACTGGCTGTCTGGGTGCAATGGTATTGAAAAGAACGCTTGGCATAAATCAATCACTGTGAACCATCCTGCACTCCAAGGGATCTGGTATAGAATTACTGCAGGATTTGGCACTATAGGACAACATGGTTCCACAATCTTATTTATTTTCCGCAGGTCTTGCACAATCCTATATTTTCTGCTAGGTTTCTTTAAACCCATTATTGGTGAATTACATGGACTACTCATTACTTCTTTTAGTATGTTTTGTTCTACCATTCGATTGATTTCTTCAATGACTCCTGTCTTTACTTCTGCACTCATTTTGTACTGTCTAGTATTTGGGAAAATCGCACCTTCTTTTACAGTAATTTTAACTGGGTCTATTTTGGCCATAAGTCCTACTTCTTTTCCTGTGAAATCCCATGCTATGGGGTTTACTGTAGTTTTTAATTCTTCTGGCAGCTCATCTTTTGTTATTAACGAAAACATTTAATCTACTTCTGTACCTTGTTTTGCAATCATAAACTTATATACATGATCTTCATCTGGAGTCTGGACTGCCACACCATCCGGTGTGCAGAAAATTGTGCAATTCATCTTGCATAGCAAATCACGGCCTAATAAATTTACTGGACTGGAATCACACACTACAAATTGATGCATTTCTCTGAAATTTCCAATTTTAACTTCCATTGGTTCGGTAAGAGGTGTTCTAATCTTTCGATTAGCTACTCCCACTACTTGGATAGCTTCTCCAGAGAGAGGAAGGTCTGGAATGTCTGCTGTTCTCACAGTAGACCGGGTAGCACCAGTGTCCAAAAGAAAAGTAATATCATTACCTTTCACATTCCCTTCAACATATGGACCTGACTGATCCACCGGTAAGGATGCGCCAAGTACGCACTCCTTCTCCCCCTCTCCTAGGCACCGTCATGAACTGTATTGACAGAAATCGTCCTGTAAAAGAAACTGTGATGTTACATAATCATTCTTACCACTTCCTCCTTGATATCCGACGTCTGTACCGTGCTTTGCTCTGCTTACATTACCCTGAATAGGTGCAGGTGGCAACTGACTCTGAGGATTCACACCCTGCTGTGAGTCATTCTGCGTCTGTGGATTTAAATTTTGATTTGGGCCATTATTATTCCGAATCTTTTACATTCATCCTTCCAATGCCCCAATTTTCCGCATCCATGACAAGGAAATTTCTTTTGAGCTTCTTCTCTACTCATTCGTCCTCTCACTTTTCCACCATTCCCAGTGTCGCCATTCGTTCCAGAATCCTTTCCTTGATTTTCACTCGGATTATCCAAATTAATTCCCTGTTTCTCGGCCATTTTCACCTGTGCCCACATTACTTTTTCCTGCAATTTCTTGTGCCTATCCTCAATATCGTCTCCACAGTATTTTGCATATTTCAAAATTTCATCGATCGGTTTCCCTTGCCAACACAACATGTGTTGTTTAATCATCTGACAAATCTCTGGCTTCAGACCATAGACAAATCGATAAACAAACTGACTCATGTTCTTGTCTCCAATGTCCTCAAATCCACTATACTGCTTAAATACCTGCTGTTACACCTTAGGGCTCTGATCTAACTGGTCATTCTGTAGACACTACATTACCCAGAATGCTGTAGATGAGGAAAATAGGTTGTGTGCACTCACAGACTCGGCAAGTGACTTGTGAGTCATAAAAGCAGCTGTCTCCCGAGCCCAGGTGCTTGGCAACCTTCTTCCTGATGGACCACGCCTCCCTGCATCTGTTCCTCGTTTTCCGTCCCTCCCTGGAATCCCGTATCTACTGCGGACGTGACATCCCTTGCTTCAAGCGTCTTCCGACGTGTTCCTCCTGTGTTAATATTCTGACCGTGTTGGTTCCATTTACGGTATCTCCCCAAAAGCGCCTGGGCGCATCCTACCGTACTGAAAGTAGTCTTGGCGAGGAGAAATGCAAATTCCTTTTCTCTCGCCTCATAGCTGGTCGTGAATGTTGCGCGCGCGCGCACTCCCTGTTTTGCTTTGAACGCCGGTTGGCGTTTCCGCATTAGCGTTTTGCGGATATTTATTTTTCTTTCCCAAGGCGCCGGTAAGCCTTTCTCGCATCCTGGCTCCTGGGAGCAGTTCCTTATCTCCGTGCCCTGCCGTTGCTCTCACGGACGACACTTACATTGTACCGGGACAGTTTCTCCTACAACCACAGACTTCAGTATATGCTGGACTTTTGTACTTACCTGAGCCTCCGGATTCTTGGCTGATCTGAGACACATCTGCACAGCTTTATTGTTCCCTACTGGCTGGATTCTTGTGCAACTTTACCGCAGCGTCTTAAGAAGACAAACGGTGAGTCTGAGAGAGTACACAACCTGGGAAGGGGTATCAGTCCTGGTGGGGGGCAGGAGGCACTATTTGCAAGCTAGTCATACTTATTTCTCATCTGCCTTGTTTTTCTATTCTTTTACTTAGAGCCTTCCAGTATATACCCCGCCTTTTGAGACTCCTGGAGATATCCTGTCTTCCCGTCCCCTGGGTGGTCCTGAGCTGTCTCTCCTCTCCCCTACGGGTAGACAACTAGTAGTCTGGTACATTCAGATCTGGGGATACCCTGAGGGAGAGTGGAGGTTCATCTTCGTTCCCGAGGATTTGGCATTCAGCCGAGCTGGAGTTGAAACCCGACAGATTGCCAAGCCCAAGTTTTCTATATCCCCTGAGCGAAGATGAATCCGGATGGTACTTTCGACATGTACATGGGGGGCTATGTCCACTGAGACACCGACCCTAACTATGAACGAGTTAGTCGCAGTGGTAACCAGTTTACAAACCGAGCTAAGATCAGTGAAAGCTGAGAACCTGAGACTAACCTCTGAATTAAACTCCATGACAGCCCAAAGACAAGTAGATACCAGCACGACAGATACCACAGGGAAACACAAGAAAACCTACATACAACCTGCCCGCTTTCAAGCACCTTCCCCTTCTACCATTACTTCCTCTAGCGCACCCCCAGCTCCTGTAAATGTCACAGTTGTTACCCCCTCAAACCCCCTTAGCGATGCCAGAGAGATTCAATGGAGACAGTAGTAAATACGCAGTATTTATGAACCAGTGTCATTTACAGTTCCTGTGTAGATCAGCTTCTTTTCCCGATGATGCCGCCAAAGTGGCCTTCATCATATCCTATTTGACCGGTAATGCTGCCTTGTGGGCTGTGCCTCTGGTGGATAATGACGATCCAATCCTGTATGATTTATCTCGTTTTAAAGAGAGCATGAAAAGCTTATTTGCTCGTCACACTTACATGCAAGCGAGTGATAACGAGCTATTGGGACTAAAGCAAGGGTCTAAAGATCTGGTAACCTATATAACTACCTTCAACCGACTCGTGGCCGAAACGCAATGGCCAGAAGAGAAACGGACATCCCTGTTTTACAGGGGGTTACGAGATGAATTAAAGGATGTTTTATCTCAGATAGTGAATCCACCAGAAGATTGCCCTTCTTTTATTGATTTAGTAGTTAAACTTGATCATCGGCTCAGTGAACGGAAGGGAGAGCGTACTAAAGGCGAATTCCCTCGTTTTCTCTTGCCTCGCAGTGAAAAGAAGGAGGTAAAGGATAGTGTGGAACCTATGCAAATAGGTGGAATTCGCGGTCCGCTATCCAAAGAAGAACGTGATAAGCGCAGACGGCTTGATCTATGTCTTTATTGTGGCAAAGGGGGACACTACGCCAAGGACTGCAGTGTTAAACCCAAGGGGGTAAACAGACCTCCTGTTGTTAAGACGGGATCCACTATCCAGACGGAAAACTAATAGACTTGGAGAAATCTGAGACCGATTCTCCAAGTCTTGAGGTTTCGCGGGTCTCTCTATTTCTAGCAAACACCTCATCTTTAGCTCCCAGACATTTAACTATAACTGTGGTATTTGTGTTACCGTCCCAGCACAGAACCAACTTGTCTATAATGTTGGACTCGGGGGCAAACTGGTAATTTTCTGGATATCAGCCTGGCGAAAGTTCTGGGGATAGATTTTATTCCTAAAACACACCCTGAAAAGGTGAGAGCAGTGGACGGCACAGAGTTGTCGTCAGGCTTATTAACCTATCAGACTCCTGCTTTTGACATGATCTGCGATAATGGTCATACCGAAAAGATCCAATTCGACCTGATAGATGCACCAAACTTTGGCGCCATTTTGGGAGTGCCCTGGTTGCAGAGACATAACCCTCACATAGACTGGGTGACCAGAAGGGTGACTCTCCTTACCCCATACTGCATGTTACACTGTTACCATGATTCAATGCCCGCTAATCCCGCTGTTAGTTGTGCGCTCACCGATTTTGGTCTGTCCACCTTACCACCAGAGTACCGCGAATATGTAGAGGTCTTCGATGAAGTCAAGGCTGTGGCATTACCACCTCACAGACCTTTTGATTGCCGTATAGATCTGGTACCGGGCGCGGATTTACCTGTCAGTAGAGTGTATGCCCTAACGGGACCTGAGAGTCAGTATCTATATGAGTATCTCCAGGATATGTTACAAAAAGGATTCATACGTCACTCGACTTCCCCTGTCTCATCCCCACTTTTTTTTATACCAAAGCGTGAAGGGGGATTGAGAGCCTGCCTAGATTATAGAGCCTTGAATAAGGTGACTATAAAAAACAAGTACCCTCTCCCACTCATCTCCAGTCTCTTGGACCAGGTTCATAAGGCCAAGATTTTTACCAAGCTCGACTTGCAAGGAGCCTACCATCTGATTCGGGTAAAGGAGGGAGATGAATGGAAGACGGCATTTCGCACAAAATACGGGCTCTACGAGTATTGTGTAATGCCGTTCGGGTTGTGCAATGCACCCGCTGCTTTTCAATTCTTTATCAACGAGATATTAAGGGAATTTCTCGATGTGTTCGTTATTGTCTACATTGACGATATCTTGGTGTATTCTCAAACCGAACAAGAACACGTCACACATGTTAAACTAATACTCCAACGACTACATGAAAATCACCTTTTTGCCAAGTTAGAAAAATGCATCTTCCATATGCAGAAAGTAGACTTCCTAGGGTTCGTGATCTCCCCAGAAGGTATTCACATGGATCCTGCCAAAGTATCTGCCATTACTAAGTGGTCGAGTCTTACTTCAGTAAAGGAGGTGCAATCCTTTCTGGGGTTCGCCAATTTTTATAGGCGCTTTATAGACCATTTCTCAGATCTCATCACACCCATAACCAAACTATTGAAAAAGGGAGTGTCTTTTGAGTGGGATGAAACAGCAGAGCAGGCTTTTCAAGTATTGAAAGACAGGTTTATCACAGCCCCTATCATAAAACACGCAGACGAAACACAACCATACTATGTGGAAGCAGATGCTTCTCAGTATGCTGCTGGGGGTGTCTTGTTGCAAAGAGATGTCCAGACCGGAACCCTCCATCCAATAGCTTATTTCTCGAAAACCCTTTCCCCTGCTGAGCAGAATTACACTATCGGGGAACGAGAACTCCTAGCCATAAAGTTAGCCTTCCAAGAATGGCGACACTATTTATTGGGATCCCCTCATGTTATCACAATTTACTCGGACCACAGAAATCTTCAGTTTTTAAAAATGCTAAGGCACTCACTCCCCGACAGATGAGATGGGTCTCCTTCTTTTGTGAATATGATTTCGTTATTCATTTTCGACCAGGAGTCAAACAGGGACGAGCTGATGCTCTATCACGATTAGGAAAAGAATACAAACACGTTGTTGACACTCCACTACCAATAATCCCTGCCAACAAGATAGTGGCCATTGGTGAGACAGAAACACATGTAAAAGACCCTTTTTATGAGACACTGTTGAGAACATACAAGACACTCAGTGCTGAGGAGTGATTAGCAGACCCTTTGAACAGGATTGAAAACAGTCTATATTTCCACGATAATCACCTATACCTCCCTTCCAGAGAGCTACAAATGCTAATCGTTAAGTGGTGTCACACTCTCCCCTTAGCAGGACATCCGGGAGGCGAGAAGACTTTGCAAATATGTAAGAGATGGTTTTGGTGGCAAAACATGAACCAAGATATACATGAATACGCCAAAGCTTGTCCTGTATGCGCAAGACAGAAAGCACTTCATTGTGCACCCGCTGGCTTGTTACAACCCTTGCCCATCCCGCAGGCCCCTTGGACTTCCATCAGTATGGATTTTATCACAGATTTACCCGTATCCCGAGGGTTCACTGCTATTTTAGTTGTGGTAGATATGCTTTCAAAAATGGCCCATTTCATTCCCCTCAAGAAACTACCCTCCGCCAAAGAACTAGTAGAAGCGTTTGTAACGAACATCATTCGTCTACATGGATTGCCGTCAGTGGTTGTGTCTGATAGAGGCCCTCAATTTATATCAAAGTTCTGGCAGGGTGTGTGTACAGCCCTTCACATGGATCATCGTCTCTCCTCTGCATACCACCCTCAAACAGACGGCCAAACAGAAAGAACCAACCAGACCCTAGAGCAGTATCTTAGGTGCCTCTTAAGCACATTCACAGGTGATTGGGTACAAGCACTCCCTTTGGCAGAATTCGCTTACAATAACTCGAATCACTCATCCTCCAAAGTCTCTCCTTTCTTTTTTTCCTATGGTTATCACCCTAGGTTTTTGCCCCTTTATTTACCCCCTTCCCTTTCACAAATCCCTGCTGTGTCAGAACACCATGCCCACCTTACACGCATCTGGAAACAAGCCATACAAGAATTAACAGAAGCCAAAGAGAGGATGAAAAGGCAAGCAGATGCACATAGAAGGCCTGCTCCTGATTATAAGAAAGGCGATCAAGTCTGGCTAGCTACAAGAAACCTGAGATTGACTGGCCCTAGAAAGCTACAACCCAGATACATCGGGCCTTTTACTATACTGCATCTAGTCAACCCTGTAGCGGTCAAGTTAGACCTACCACCAGAAATACAAATACATCCCGTTTTTCACACCTCGCTACTCAAACAATACAGTCCTCCTTCTTGTCCTGAACCTCCTCCCCCACCTCTTGTCATCAACGGGGAGGAAGAATATGAGGTGAAGCGCATACTTGACTCACGCAGACATAGGGGGAAATTGCAGTACTTAGTGGATTGGGTAGGGTATGGCCCAGAAGAACGAACATGGGAACCAGTTGCTAACATACATGCCCCTTCACTGGTAAGGAGGTTTCACGCATTATATCCCTCCAAACCCAGACCCGTAGGAAGGCCTTTAGGGTGGAGAACTGTTACACCTTAGGGCTCTGATCTAACTGGTCATTCTGTAGACACTACATTACCCAGAATGCTGTAGATGAGGAAAATAGGTTGTGTGCACTCACAGACTCGGCACGTGACTTGTGAGTCATAAAAGCAGCCGTCTCCCGAGCCCAGGTGCTTGGCAACCTTCTTCCTGATGGACCACGCCTCCCTGCATCTGTTCCTCGTTTTCCGTCCCTCCCTGGAATCCCGTATCTACTGCGGACGTGACATCCCTTGCTTCAAGCGTCTTCCGACGTGTTCCTCCTGTGTTAATATTCTGACCTTGTTGGTTCCATTTACGGTATCTCCCCAAACGCGCCTGGGCGCATCCTACCGTACTGAAAGTAGTCTTGGCGAGGAGAAATGCAAATTCCTTTTCTCTCGCCTCATAGCTGGTCGTCAATGTTGCGCGCGCGCGCACTCCCTGTTTTGCTTTGAACGCCGGTTGGCGTTTCCGCATTAGCGTTTTGCGGATATTTATTTTCCTTTCCCAAGGCGCCGGTAAGCCTTTCTCGCATCCTGGCTCCTGGGAGCAGTTCCTTATCTCCGTGCCCTGCCGTTGCTCTCACGGACGACACTTACATTGTACCGGGACAGTTTCTCCTACAACCACAGACTTCAGTATATGCTGGACTTTTGTACTTACCTGAGCCTCCGGATTCTTGGCTGATCTGAGACACATCTGCACAGCTTTATTGTTCCCTACTGGCTGGATTCTTGTGCAACTTTACCGCAGCGTCTTAAGAAGACAAACGGTGAGTCTGAGAGAGTACACAACCTGGGAAGGGGTATCAGTCCTGGTGGGGGCAGGAGGCACTATTTGCAAGCTAGTCATACTTATTTCTCATCTGCCTTGTTTTTCTATTCTTTTACTTAGAGCCTTCCAGTATATACCCCGCCTTTTGAGACTCCTGGAGATATCCTGTCTTCCCGTCCCCTGGGTGGTCCTGAGCTGTCTCTCCTCTCCCCTACGGGTAGACAACTAGTAGTCTGGTACATTCAGATCTGGGGATACCCTGAGGGAGAGTGGAGGTTCATCTTCGTTCCCGAGGATTTGGCATTCAGCCGAGCTGGAGTGGAAACCCGACACCTGCAGTAAACGCTCATAATAGGCGTGTACCAATTCACTGGCTTCTTGGGTGGTTCGGTCTATTTTCACCCAATCTGTTTCTTTCGGTGGTATTTTGCCTTTCAGGTAAGTTATCACCTGCTGATACTTTTTCATTACATCATTTGACGGGGCACCTGTCTTTGGGTCTCTAGGATACTCTTCACTTGGCCAATCAACTGTAATTTTACAATCTGTCCACAAATCGGCAGGTACCACTATGTCAAACAAACCATCCAAATCCTTCAACAATACCTTTGACACCTTCACAAACCTCTCAACCTGCTTGTACCATTCAATTGGTTTTTCTCTCAACTTTGGAAAATCATTCGTAAATGACAAAATATCCTGTTTGCTCCATGGGACATGTACATATCCCACTCCTGGAACTTATTGCATCGGATACATTTGATCTGTCTTTCCTGTTTCCTTCATTAAATATTCAGAAGCTGTTCTACTGGATCGTGCCTCTTCCTTTTTCTTTGCCCATCGAACTCTCCATTTATCTAGGTCTCCCCATTTTTGCGAGACTGTCATTAACTCTTTTACTTGTAACTTTCTTCCAGAGGCATTCATATTTTCTAAATCTTTGTCTGAAAAATCTGCTCTATAGGGTTTCTGCAACACCTTTGATCTCCCTATTTCAATTCCCATCTGCAGAGCTAAATCTGATAATTTTTCATGGAATATTTTTACATTTCTGGTGATACTTCTGCATACGAACAATAATTCTTCTTCATCGTAAGCATTTAGGCGATCTAACCCCACATTTCCTGCTATTATTTCTTCTAATTCAACTTTTAATTTATAAATATCCAAAATTTTTGGAGGTGTACACTGCTGATCTGATCCTTGTGCCCACCTTCCTAAGTCTTCTGGACTAACTACGGTGACACTTTTTGCTCCCGATGAAGTTATTAAGTTTATATCTTTCGAGCATCCAGGTGTAGTTCTTCTGGGAGTACTATTGACAGAATCCCGAATTGGTAAATCCATTAACGCCTTCGCTGCGGCAGGAATTCCAGCCAGGTGCTGGACATTCCAATCGCGGGCGGGGTCATGACGAGCTCAGCTCGTCATGCTCACAGCCCGACCGTGAGTCATGACGAGCTGAGCTCGTCATGAGCAGCGAAGGCGTTAATGATATTGTTGATTCACAATCACTAAAATGATCCTCAACCATTACTACTGCTTCAGGTTTAGGAACATTCACACGAGTAGGCATAACTAATGGTGGTGGATAGTTTCCTTTGTCACTATATATTGGGACTACTGGACCAATTGTTACAGGTATGGTCAAAGAGTCAGGATGTACTTTTATCTGTGTTATTTTCTGTATTCATTCTGCTCTGGTCTTCTCTAGGGCTTCTTTTTCTTTATCCTGAAGTATCCTACTAGGTGTGAAATCATGCATTACCTGTGGTACTAATGGAGTTTTTAATGGGGGTGCACTTGGGGTGCATCCACATGCCCCTTCCTGATATGGTGGGGGGTTCTTTAATATCTCTTCCATAAATTCATCTTCAGAATCTCCATTTCTCATTAAGTGTTTTGTCTTTTCTGTGCATTTCCTTCCTAACAGTTCTTCTGCTGTCAATATTGGATATAATCCTTCTGTAAGCATTGCCCTCCTCCACTGTTTCATCTGACCGTCCCTAGACTCATGTTGGTTTCTGGGGAAAAATCCTCGATAACCCCTATTACTCCTGGATCGGTCACGCTCAAATGCCTCGGTTTCCCATTCCTCTAAGGCTTCGTATTGAGTTAATCTAGGTCTGGGTTCTAAATCGTTCATTCTCAATCTCAAATTTTGAAGAATTCTTCCATTGAAGGTGCCATTCTCGGGAAATGCTAATATCCCATCCTTTTTGGTATATTCTATCCAATTCTCTATCCATACACAAGTATGATAACCTCTCTCCATCATCATAAATGAAGCAGGCGTTTTAGCTGGTGGGATGATAATTCCTTCCCTAGTTTTGATTGGTTTATCCTTTTTAAAATAGTTCTTAATCTTTTGCAGAAAGGACATTTTTCTCTTCTCTCCGTACATTTTATCTAATCTTCGGTGTATAAAGTTATATTCTGCAAAACCTAGGAATCTCCTATCCGGACGAGTTCCTATTAAAGTTGGATCGCGTTTTAACATGCAATCTCTACCCACTAATATTTTAGCTTCTAGAATATCAACCAATCAAGTGTCTGCTAACTTTTATTTCTGAACCAATCCTAGCGCGGCCTTTCTGTGACGTTAGTCTGTCAACCCCTCCTTCACAATCTGCGCTTCTCTGTCCCTCGCTGATTTCAACCAATCCCAGCGCGGCACCTGTGACGTCAGTACTGCTCCTGACTTCTGACCCCTCCTTTACAAGAGTCGTTCCACGCCCGCTGTTTCAACCAATCCCAGCGCGGCGTTTTGTGACGTCAGCTCCCTCTCCGGCAGCTGACCCTCCCTTTACAAATTCGTACGCAAAAACTTAATTTTCTCTATGAATTTAAAATTTCAGTAACAACATAAAACATTCGCTATCGTGCCAGTTTCTCTAATTTAGAAAAAGATAGTTTCTCTCACACTTAGTAAAACCTTTCCGTTTACTAAACATACACTACGAGTAAAACCCTTCCGTTTACTCTTCACACAAGCTCCAGAAGTACCTGTTACTTCTTCAATGTTACCCTTTCTAGGTGATATAACATCAAATTTTTACCAGCGTACTCCTTTGCTATTACTTACACGTATAGAGTCCCTAACCAGTACTGATAGTCCTGCTTAATTTTTCAGTACTATTTCTGCCTGACAGATAACCTCGCTGCAGTATGGCTTCCACTTACCAACCGCTATTCAATTTTCCCCGGGGAATTCTGGACAACATAAAACAAACTTTGAATACACGGATGTTAGTTCATAAAAATAAAATTCTCATTACCCAATTAACAAAGTACAACCATCCTCTGATAACCAGAAAACTGATCCAGCGCGATATTAGCAAACAGCATTCATACACTAGATACTCACTTGGGCCCATACATTCATACTACGCTAATACTTACGCTGGAGTTGTCAGTTGTTACTCTTTATCAAATCCCTGCTACCAATTACCTTCCGATCGAAGAGTAATGACTTACCAATAAATCCTTTGCTAATTGGGAAGTTTAAAATGAGTGA
This sequence comes from Calotriton arnoldi, assembly GCA_963921515.1. Classification (NCBI taxonomy): domain Eukaryota; kingdom Metazoa; phylum Chordata; class Amphibia; order Caudata; family Salamandridae; genus Calotriton; species Calotriton arnoldi. Next base: position 630,424 of record CAWUFW010009606.1, on the reverse strand, counting down.
CATTCATTATAGTACATAATCCTGAAATAACCACTGAGTCAGGAAGTTTTAAAATGTTTATCTAAAGATTTAGCAGAGTAAATTACAGAACCACATGGTACTTAATCGCATATCAAGGATGAAGCATAGAATAATAATTATTGATTAATGACGGTCCCTCAGAAAGGAGAAGATAGAGACAGCAGTGCAACTAAAGGTTGCATTTATATTTACCTAAGTGCGAGAACCAAACCCCTTGGCCAAGGAGTTGGAAAGAATAGGACCCAGGAAGGATGAAGAGCAAAGACCTCCTCCAGGATCAGGACAGGACCGGTGACCTCTCTACAACGACACCTGCGTCGTTGGCCTCTCTGATACACGACTTCTCCTCGATTCTCCCGTGCCTTTCTTCTAATGGACTCCGCCGCCCCCTCCTCAGGACCTCTCTGGACAGCGATTCTGTCTGCGATCGATCAGCTTGGCGGTCTGGAGCTCTTCTGTGCGTTCTGAGAGTAAGCTCTGTGCTGTCTAGTCTCCTGTGCTTGTCAGCGTCTAGTCTAAATTAATGAGCTAATTCTATATCTATTATACCCTTCTACGCCCATGTACCTCCCATTAATGTTGCCAAAATATGGGACCACTACTTCTGATTGGACAGGGACAGGGGGTTGATTCTCACACCATATGATTTTAATACGAATTCTGAAGACCTTTGTTTTAAAATACCGCCCATCAAATTTAATACATTGGCTTTATTTCCCACCCGTCTCACGACAAAGTTTATTCATTTTCCATATACATAGTTGCAAGTTTGGCAAGAACACATGAATATATCAATATCGGCCATTAGGTCGCGGCCTTGGACGACGTCCAGGTTGACTTCATCCTTATTCTTTGGCAGCCAAGCAGGGCACATGCGCAGAATCATTGTCTCTCGAGTTTCAGATCACCAACCCTAGGCCCAAGTTTACGAACCAATAAAAGTCAAAGAAGAAAATATTAAAATCACAAATAAAATGTTTCACTGTATACCCACTTTTTCTACTCTATCCCCATTTACTTATAATTCTATCCCGCATTAGTAGCGTTAAGAAAACGACAAATTAATAATAACACAAGAGCAAGCTGAAGCATGTGAAAACATCAAGCAGCCATTTTAACCCCTTCCCTGCGGGGGTAATTCCCCCGCGGTTCGGCGGGGGGGGAGGGGCCCGCGGAGCCGCGGTGCTCGTGACGAGCTCAGCTCGTCATGAGGCACAGTGGAGCTGTGCTCATGACGAGCTGAGCTCGTCACGAGCCCGCCCACTCAGTGGAACGCCCAGCACAGCAGGGGAATTAGCCCCGCACAGGCGTTCCACGGGCTCCGCAGCAGTTATGACGAACTCAGCTCGTCATGAGCACAGCTCCACTGTGCCTCATGACGAGCTGAGCTCGTCATAAGCATGGAACGGGTTAATGCACACTGCGCAGAAGCAGAAGTTTCCCACCAAGCAAAGAAAAGACGTCACAACACGTGATATGGTTGAGACATGCGCAGTGAAGTTCCCGCGCTTTAGCGGCCATTTTAGAAAAAGACAAGTGTTACTTGTTAGTTAGAACACATAAGCAAGCTTCCTTGCTATTCATGTAGTGTATGCAAAGTTAATATACACAATACAAGATTAATAAATTAATACTGTGAGGAGATTGCATTCGAGCAAGTCTCATTTGTGAGTCCTTGCTCCATCATAGTGAAAAACGAAATTGGCAGTAATTCATTATCAGGACATGTCACACACATCAGGCATGTCCTACCTTTCACATACACTGCACCCTGCCCACAGGGGTACGTTGGGCCTACCTTAGGGGTGACTAACATGTAAGAAAAAGGAAGGGTAGGGCCTGGCAAGGGGGTGCACTTGCCAGGTCGACATGGCAGTACCAGACTGCACACAGGCTCTGCAATGGCAGGCCAGAGTTACATTTACAGGCTGCTCATGTTGGTGGCACAATCAGTGGTGCAGCCCACTATCAGCATTTGATTTACATGCCCTGGGCACACACAGTGCACTCTACTAGGGACTGACTAGTAAATCAAATCAGCCAATCATGGAAACACCAATCCATAACAACAATTTTTCAAAGGGAGCAGTTGCACTTTGGCACTGAACAGCCGTGGCAAAGTTTCCAAAGCATCTAGACCAGCAAAACGGAGTCCAACACACAGCAAAAACACAGGAGGCAAAGGCAAAAAATGCAGGGGAGACCCAGGCCAATGGTGCCAGGTCTAACATATACTTATGCCTCTCACAGCAGGTAGCACTGGGGATGATTCTAAGCAGGAGCCCCCACAACATAGGTACACTGAAATATGGGTTCTCTGCATTGTGGCTGTCAGTAACGTCCTGAAAAAGCAATCAGAGAAAGACTAAAGGGATTGTCTGGCTCCCTCACTTGAAACAAAAAAAGGTGCCTTCCCACCCATTACCCTACGATCTACCAAATGGTAGTGCTCAGGAAGAACTTATCAGTATCCATTTTCCAATCTACCCTGTCTCCAACCTCCTCAAGTCAGTACCTGGGTCTCCAGCCTCCACTCACAGGAATGCAGGTAGTACATTTTCAATGTGTGGAGAAGCTATTTTCACCCTCCATCTTGTTCCGTATTACATCCAGGGGCATCCACGATGGATCCCACTGGCTTCAGTTCTCAGTCTGACACTCGCAGAGTGCTACTACCGTACATGTCTCACACACTCACTATACATGCACATGCATTTGACATGGGATGTTATGGGTTTTGAAGTTACTGTAGAACGTTACAAAGGAGGGATCAGTAGGCCAAACTCTCACTACCATAGATCAAAAAGTCGGATCGCAGTAAAGATTCATAAAACAAAGTTAGCTCCTGGTGAGGGAGATCGCCCTCTGGTAAAGTATAGGGAAAAGTTAAAAAGTTTGGTAAACGTGAAAAAATAGGAAAAATATTTTGTGTTAAATATTAATGTATTGCCTGATTCTATCCTAGATATAACCATTGCGAGAGCGGTGCCTCTCAGTTGATTATAGGGCAGAATGTGTGGTTTAATTTTTTTAACTGGTGGAGGTGGAAGTTGGCAGGTTGAGCTAATTTGTTGACATATGGGATCATAGAGAGCAAGCAATAGTGAATTTGAAGGATTTGACTGCTGCATAGGGGGTGGAGTTTAACCGAAGTTTGATAGTTCTGTGAACAATCAATGGTGTTCTTGCTTTTTCTGGATGTAAGCATGCATTTAGTGTTTTGGGGATTTAGTTTTAAGCAGTGTGAATCCAAACAATGGTTCATTTTCTTAGACTGATCTGCAGCTTGAGGATATCATTGAATGATGACACTTTTAGAGATAACTGCATGTCATCTGCATTTTGGTGGACCTTAATTCTTGTGTTGTTGACCAAGGCCCCTAAAGGTTTGACATACAAGTAGTTGCCTAGTTTTATCAAATACGATCTGCCTTTCAGGAAGGTCTTGAACAAGTTGAGCACCCTGTCCCTGAAGCTGATCCAGTGTTCAAGGCTTTTTAGCAGTAGATTGTGATACACCAGGTTGAAGGCTGCCTACAAGACCAGTAGTACCAGAAGGCAGGCTTCACTTTCACCCAGTATGTAAACAACATAGTGCATTACTTTCAGCATGGTTGTTTCCATGCTGTATCCTTCTCAGAAGCCTGATTGAGACAAGACTAGTAAGGAATTTTCATTTACGAAACTGTTAAATTGTAGTGTCACACATTTCTCCATCGCTTTTCCCAGCCAAGTGATACGTTTAAACAATGGGTTTGCAATGTGTTTCTTTAAGATCAGTGAGATCCAACCTTATTTAAAAAATATTGGGATATGTTCTTTGTGACATGGATGCATTGATTAAGTCCAGCCAAGTGGGTGCGAATAACATAAAGTGTGTTTTGATTAACTTGGCAGGGATGATGTCTCTTTTAGACTCATGACTGGACCTGGGTTCTAAGCTAGGTTGAATTTTGCTTTTATTTTCACAATTTTGTCATAATGAAGACTTGCAAGTTGTTGCACTTCTCTATAGATGATGGATTTGTCTCCACTCGGGGCATTTCAGGGTTGTCTTTTATAAAGTAAAATAAAGAACTGGTTGGGTTTGCTGCAAGAAAGTTCCATTCTTCGATATAGGAGCCCTTTGCTTTTTAGAATTTGTTGTGTCCTGATTGGCTGACCGTATAGACATAAGAGTGTATGAGGGGAGCATTTCAGTAGTTTAGGCAGTTAATTTAGATCTGGGCTCAGAATGGGCTTAACCTGTGAGGCAGCTCCTGCAGGGGCTTCCACCGTGTTATTGCCAGCATGAGCAGGGACTTGTAATCACTTCTGAAGGGTGTGACAACCGTGTTATCCCAGGTCTTTCCACTCTGAAAGGAAGGGCCAGATGGACCCAAAGGCTTGGGCAGCAATGCAACAGGCTTTTTCATGGCCCCAGGAGGCAGATTCCCTCTGTTTCAGGTAGCCTGACATTATCGGCCATGGAAGTGTAGAGTACAGAGAGGAGTTGACGACCTGGACCTTCAATTCCTGGGTAGGCAGTGAGAGGGCAACTTGTGAGTCACTGATAAAAGCTACCAACCCTGTCAGCATATTACTGGGCACTAGGTGAGTGAGGAATTCCTATAGTGGTTATTCCCATATACTTTGGCCTACAAACAATAGCTCGGACCTTTTCTTTTCCAGATAGCAAACAGCTGAAAGCCCACACTTTAAGTTGCAGTGCAGTGGGTTATTAGAGTGAACCGTCCACAGACCTGCTTGATAGAGTTGTGTTTTAATGCTTACTGTTCATTAAACAGATAAGGGATAGAATAATTTTAATAAAATTCACCACCACTCAGAGAGGGTAGAGGGACCCCTCCACGAGATGGAGTACAGATGGCATTGTTGCCACACCAGTGACAGTGAGCCACTGAGGATATTTGAGTGAGGAGCAGTAGAAGGATATATTTAGCCGGAAAGAGTTTATATATTTTAAACTGTTTTACAGAAACTTCTAGAAGCTTTGATACTTATCTTTCTATTTTTACCCTGCTGCCACAGGGTCTGTACATACATTTATTTGGCACTTGTGCAGAATGTGAGTGAGTTTCATTTATAGAGTATGTAAAGGCTGTATTAAGGGGCGACTTCAAAACATTCAAAAAAGTGATGGAGTGAATGCTTGAATTCATCTCAGCCATTGGTAATTACTCAGGCCGTATCCCTCATTATTTTGCACTCCATGCCACCTTAGTTTGGACCCAGCTATATGCAAATCAGTCTTGACCCTGCTCCTCATGGGAACAGTCCAGCCCGAACTGCCAAGCCAGGTCCTCACTGAACCAGAATACAAGCAATCTAGCACTAGTTTTGCCCTAGTTATGCAAATCAGTCTTGACCCTGCTCCTCATATGAACAGTCCAGCCCGAGCTGCCAGGCCAAATACTTCTTGACCTGGAACACAAGCAACCTAGGCCCATTTTCGCCCTATTTAGGGTTCATCAGCCAAACACAGCTTGGTTCCAGTGACACAGTGTGCACGGGATGTATGTGTGGGCATACCCGCCCCACTTAGGGTGACACATCAAAGTATACAAAAAAGTGATGAATGGAATGCTTGAATGAATCTCAGCCACTGGTAATTAAAAGGGCAGCATCCCAACCATCGTTATTTTGCACACCATGCCTCCTCAGTTTGGACCCAGCTATATGCAAATCAGTCTTGACTCTGCTCCAATGGGAACAGTCCAGCCCGAACTGCCAAGCCAAGTCCTCCCTGATCCAGAACACAAGCAATCCAGGACCTGTTTTGCCCTAGGTATGGGTTTATCACCCGGGTACCAAGCTATATCTGACTGAAAAGCCCTAATTAGGGCGAAACTGGTCCTAGGTTGCTTGTGTTTTGGTTCAGGGAGAACCTGGCCTGGCTGTTCGGGCTGGACTGTTTCATGAGGAGTAGGGTCCATACTGATTTGAATATGGGTGGGTCCAAAGTGAGTTGGCATGGTGGGCAAAAAACTGTTGATTGGGATGCAGCCCCAAATGATTGCCAGTGGCTGAGATAAATTCGAGCATTCCATACATAACCTTGTAATTTTTGCATTTGATGACCTAAATGCACCGGTTAGGCCCAGACATGGGTCCCGGGCTCACTGTGCCACTAGAACCAAGCTATACGTGACTGAAGAGCCCTCACTAGGCCAAAACCGGTCTTGGGTTGCTTGTCTTAGAGTTCAGCAAGGACCTGTCCTAGCAGTTCAGGCTGGACTGTTCCCATGAGGAGCAGGGTCAAGACTGATATGCATGTGGCTGGGTGCAAACTGAGGTGGCATGGTGGGTGAAAAACCATGGTTTGAGATGCAGCCCAAGCCATTGCCAGTGGCTGAGATTAATTGAAGCATTCCATCCATCACCTTATTGTTTTTGCATTTGACATCCTAAGTGTGCTGTGCATGCCCAGACATGGGTCCTGGGCTCACTGTTCCACTGGAACCAAGCTATACGTGGCTGAAGAGCCTAACTAGGGTGAAACCGGTCCTAGGTTGCTTGGGCTCTGGTTTAAGGAGGACCTGGCCTGGCAGTTCCAGCTGGACTGTTCCCATGAGGAGCAGGGTCAAGACTGATTTGCATATGGCTGGGTCCAAACTGAGGTGACATGGTGGACAAAAACAATGAATTGGGATGCTGCCCAGATCAAAAGAGCAGTGGCTGAGATCAATTCAAGCATTCCATTCATCACCTTGTCGTTTTTTGCTTTGTGGGGCTGCAGACCAGAATGAAGGTACCAGAATTTACTCTAAGGGTCAAATTCTCAGCATGAAGATGATATTGAGCTCAAAAACCTGTGGTGAAATAACATTTACTCACAGTATTGGCTCACCTAATGACATTTGCCAATTATTATTTTTGTGGTATTAAATGGGGAATCATTCAAAAATGCTTTTTGCAACTGTTTTTCTGTACAGTATCACTGTGACAGCACTGCTTTGCCCATACAATTTTCTCGATGTTGCACCTTGAGAAAATGCATGCAGAGAGTGCTATTTCCCATCATCCTGGCTCAAAATGAAAAAACTGACCAAAAAATGTTTACTCCCTATTTTTCCCTTTGTGCAGCAATTGGAATGAGACCTTACATATGTTATGGCCTTATACTATGTTTAACTTGTTTAAATAATGGACCAGGTAGAGTACCCACTCATGCACCTGCGGGGCCTCCCAAACCCACACATAGGAGTTCTTTGGGGGGGGGAGTTATAGTCAAGAGGAAAACCAGGTTACATGTGTGCAATGTTAGGCGATAAAGAGTTCCGGTGGGCTTGGGCTCATAAATAGAAGGCCTTCTCTTGTACCATGATTTATTTTGGCTGTGTCACTGTTTAGCTACTGGCTGAGATTGTTGTATTGAAAGGATTCCTCTTAAAGGAGGCATCTAGTGAATCATGCCACATTATGTTTCAAGCTCCAAACAGGTGTCATCAAACAAAGAAACACCATAGAATTCTTGTTGTTGGTGATTGTTAGAGATGCAGGATTAGGGAAAGAAAACTTTTTTTTTTACCTACACTTGACGGAACAACTAACGAGTGACCAGCACTAGTTTCTTTAGATGTTCAGAGGCAATCATTGGCTTCATTTTAGCCAGCATGATGAGCACAGCTTCATTCTCCAGGGGCATTGTACTTGGTGGTGGCTTATTATGGTTATATGTCACAATACCGAGGTCAATAATATCGAACTGCACATATATCGACTCAACCACATATCTACTACCACTATATGTTCAAGGTAAGCATGTATGGGGAAGAGTAAATTTACTATCCTTAACCCACACATTTCTTACCTGAATAATAAGTTGTTTGTCAATAGTTTAGCATTAATTCAGATGTAGGTCGATGTTAAAACATTTTTATTGTGGTATTACACACCCTTGCTCATGACAGAGGGTGGAAGGAGGAATCAAGGTAATGACATTTAGACCCTCACCAAAAGTCAGGCAGATAGGAATTATGTCATGGAATTCTGCTCGGCCTGATTCCACATGGGCTACTTTCCCACAGCCGGTGTTGGAGTGTTGGAGTGTGGGAGTGTCAAATACCCATTGTCGTTTTCCCTAGATTAGCATGAGCATGAGAATGTTGCAGACTGCCCTCGCCTTTGTGCACGTTACTATAGAAACGCATTTTGCTTTGTGCCACACTATACTTTCACACAGGACATGCTGTTGTTTTCGTGTTCTGTTCTTACCTGGGATTTAGTCTGAACACCATAGACAAGGTCAAACAACAATGCCCCTTGTTATTCTGTTCTGGCCAGGCCCTAGCACCGAGACAAAACACGCAAATGCAGCTGTTGTTTGGGAACACGTACTTTTGTCATATAGGTATGCACAGACAGACAACAACACACCTGGAGAGGGATCTTTCCAGGGAAGAGATTGTGACTACACCTGAGTGTCATGTTCTGGGGTGTCTAATCACTTGTTCCTCTGTGAGTCAGTAGGAGGGCAAGTGACACACTATAGCTAGTCAGTCCTGGGCTCATGGGTACTAAGGTGGTAGGATGACCCAGTCCCTGCCTACTAAGGTTCTATAGTCCCAAGCATAGTTCTGTGCCTACGAAGAATCCCTGCGACATGGCGCCGCCACTGTTTCGCCTAGTACTTATTCATTAGACCCCTGAGTAGCGCTTATGCTTGTCCACAATACCCTCACACCAATCCCGGAGATGTCAATGGTGGGAGGGCTTAGCCTCCTCAGTTTGTAGGGACCACCTAATGCTGTAAGTTTTTCAAGCTCGAATTTTAAAAAGCATTTGTTGCAGCATGGAGTACCCAATGTGGGGTCTTCGGTTGTTTTTGTAGTCGAGGCAGACCCTGCATAACGTTTTGAAGTGTTTTACTCCTGGGTTACGTTTCCCGCTGTGAATGAGAATGATAATGCTTTTGATAACTACACTGTCCCTGCAGTTCCGGGGCTTATCGCCCTTATGCGATTATTGTAGTTCTTCTTACGGCCTGGGAGCACTAGATTTGGTTAAATGGCGCCCCACCCCATCCTATTGATACTGTTCGAATGGGCCTCTTGAGTATTGACGGATCCACATGGCCTGTAGTGGCTGGGTTTACTCTGTACCCTAATTATGTCAACGCCAATTTGGCGGAAGTACGTTTATTATATGCTCAGGTTATTCTTCTGTATAGACACCTGATACAATTTGTTGCCCTGCCTTTTTGGCTGCTCCTCCTGGGGCTGCGCCACCTGTACAGGCCCCACATGGTGGGGGTCTTGTTATTACCCCGTGATTATTAATTTTGTCATGGGCAAACACCCTCAGAATCGTAAAGACTTTCCCTTTTGGGTTGCTCAGAAAAGTAATCAGCTTGATGTTATTTTTCCCCTTACGTGTCCTGTAGAGAAACATAAGATCCTTACTATGTGCTTGCCTAGTGGACTGGTTACCCCCTTGGCAGACTGCAACACCTGGGGAAGGGTGTTTGCCTCAGTGTATACACTTTGTTATTGCACCCCCTCAATGCGCATTCTTCCTAATGTTCTCAAACAAGTACAGAACGAACATGGGGCAGGTCCTGCCCTTGATCTGGGGATGGAGCTAGTGGGTATTTTTCCCATTGTCTCTGAAATGATTCTTTCTCATTTTAAAGATGAAGCAGCGTCGTTGATGGTACGTCAACGCCTTTCGGCTGTGACTGCCGTTGACCGTGAACACGAGTTGCCGGTTATTATTACAGATGTTTATACATCCTTAGGTCGCAATAACTTGGGGGTCAGACCATCTACTCAGTCTCAAGGTAAGACTCCTCTTGAAAAGGTGGGTCATCCTGTCTTTCCTAAGAAGACATGGGACAAATCTAAGCAGCAGCAGAAGCCTAGGTCTCGTGGTGGGTCACTGCCTCTGGACACTTCTGCAAGTAGATATAATTTACGTGATCGCTCTAAAATTACGACTCCTGAGAGGTTTCAGGTTCCTGATCTTCGTTCTCCTCGTTCCTTTCAGGATTCGTCTTATCAGCAGTACGACAGAGGAGAGCGACAAGATCGCAGACAAGGCGAGTCCGTGCAACCTGAAAGTCAAGAGAGAGGAACCACCTCTGTATAGAGCCCCTTTCCAGAAGAAGAAAGTTGCCGCTTTAACTGCAAAATATGCCCCAGACAGTGAGAACCCTTCTCCTGAACAGGAGTTGGGTGGTGACTCTCCTCAACAGTGCGGCAGAAGTCACCGTGGTGCACAGACACTCCGCTAGTCTCTGGTAGCGAGAGCAACTGATACCTCTGTAACTGCGGATACCCGTGTGGCACCTCCTGATCGACTTTATCATTCGGACATTCAGATTGAAAGTGACATCAAACACACCATTAATGACATTTTTTGGGACAACTTGATTTCTTCTTATGATATTTTGTTGGTGGAGGTCGATTGGCCTCCCCCATTTGTTCTTGCATGTCTTCATGGCGAGGATGTGATTATCCCTTCCTTTTCACAATTCGTCCCTGATGAAACAAAGATGGCTTATGCTTCTGAATGGGCCCTTGCTTTGGCCCCTGCCTCACACCGCAACCAGGCTGATCGGGATAAGGATTTTCCTCTACATGTTGTTCCAATACATTCTACTCCTCAACCACAACCTCAATATCCCATCAAACGTGATGCTAACGCATCCGTTAAGGAGATCCTTACTCAATTGGAATATCAGGGTGTGGTTGAACCCTGTGTCTCTGCGATGAATAATCCTCTTTTTCCAGTTTTGAAACTTGATGATTCTTACCGTATAGTCTTTGATTATAGACATTTGAATAGTCACACATGTACTTTTGCAGTGCAAAACATGCATAGTACAGCCTTAATTACAATGTCGTAGGTAAAAAGTTCAAAACTACACTTAATATTTCTAATTGATTTTTCAATGACATCCTGGCTCCTGAGAGCCGGGACTGGTCCACGTTCAGTGCTCTTGGTTCCGAGAGGCGATACATGAGACTACCCATGGGGTATAAGAATAGCCCCAGGGTTTTTGTAGCACGTATTGTGTCCCTTTTGCATGATATTGATCCTGAAGCTTTCTCTTACATCGATTAGATGTACTTGACAGATGAGTTAAATCCCTATCTCGCGAGAGTGGATCGCATCATCAAGCGATTCGCTGCTCTTTGTTACAAGTTTAATTTTGCAAAGTCACATATTGTATTTCTTGCCGTTGTTTTTCTTGGTTATGAATTGACTAAGAGGGTAGGGCTTTGGCATCCCAGTTTTGGGAGAATTGTGTTCAATTGCAACCTCCTTCTACCCTCAAAGAATTGCAGTCTCTGCTTGGTTTTCTGAATTTCAGCAGAACTTACATTCCTGACTATGCTCAGCGAATCAAACCTCTTTATACTTTGATGCAGCCATCCTTTTCTGCTTCCTCCTGGCTTTTGGAACACACCACAGTTTTGCGCACTTTACAGTCTAATCTTCTTGCTACGCAATACTTACAGAATAGATTGAATACTACTAATTTGGTCATTCCGATTTTGCGTGGTATGGCGTTTATTGAGGGTGAAACTGTTCCCATTGCTTATAAATATACCTCTATACTCCTTCGAAAATGCATTTCTCTTCTACTGATATTTTTTTGACTGCTGTGCAGATGGGAATTCTTAAAGAACGCCATCTTGCTCAAGGTAAATGCATTTTTGTTGTTTCACCTGTGCCTGACTTAGAGGCAGTCACTAAGGCAAGTGTTCCTAATTCTAAAGCTCTGCATTCTCGTTGGATTCAATGGGCTGCGTCTTTAACATCCGTTGATGTCAGCTTTGTTCTTGACCCTTCCTTGCAAACGCAAGAGTTTCTTCAGTATGAACAAGGTCACCCTCTGCCTTCTTCGGTTCTTCCTCTTGATCAGTACAGATGTGTCATTTACACTGATGGTTCGGCTCAACTGGCCATTTGTTCTAAGCAGACTTACTCTGCGGCTTGCGCTATTGTTGTTGATACAATGAAGGCTGGAGTTTTTCACTCTACCTTATTTCATACTCAGTCACTTGGGGACTGCATGGCCCAATTGGCCCAGTTAAGGGCTCTGCTTTTGGCTCTCGAGTATTCTGAGCCTGAATTACTCACCCTTGTTGTGTGTGATTCTTTTTATTGTGTACAGTCCTTCAATGACAATTTGCATTTTTGGACACAAAATTATTTTCGGAATTCTAAAGGCAGCACAATAAAGCATAAAACACTTTGGGTTTGAGTGGTCACTCTTAAAGAATGCCTGCCACTTACACATGTTGTTCATACATTAGGCCTTCAATTTGAGGAAGCGTACGATGTTGGAAATTCGATTGCTGAAGAAGCAGCCAAAACCGCAGTAGCCACAAATAAAGTAGCTGCAGTTACGCGCCTTATGACTAAAATTGATGATGATATTCTGGCGGCCATAGCCGCAACTCGGGATGGTTCTTCCTTTCTTCAAGGATTCCCTTCTAGATATACTTATCAGCTAACAACTGACAAAGTGCCCTTTGTGACCATTCCAGGGGTTGGTGATCGTTTGATTCCCAACCTTGATCGCAGACAATCCTTGATAGTGGCCGCTCATGAAGGTATAGCTTCTGCACATGCAGGAGTGGCTTCCACGATTTCTCTTTTACAGCAACGCTATTGGTGGGGCGGTTCATACCAGCAGACTCGCCGATATGTACTTTGTTGCGATGTTTGTCAACAAATTAAGAGTTCTACTGTCTCACGACCACCTCAGACGCATCTTTATATTTCTGATCAGCCCTTTGGCTGTATTTATCTTGATCATTGTGGTCACTTGTGTCCAATAATGCATTCAAATATATTTTGGTTGCAGTGGATTCTTCCACTAGGTTCCTCTGGGTCTGGCCACAGTGCTCGGCTGACGCTTTAACTGTTATAAAGGATTTGCATGCTTTGTCGGGACTTATGCCTGTTGCGCTTTCCACTCAGAACAGAGGCCTGCTTTTGCCTCTAAGGCATACCGTGATTCAATGATGTAGATGGGGGTGCAGGTGCATTTCTCATCTCCATATAGGCCTAAGGGCAATTCTGTTGTGGAGAGGATGAACCGTGACTTAAAGCAATCTTTAACAGCGAGGGTATTAGGTATGGGACATGGCTGGTTGACTCACCTTTATGGGGTTCAATGTGCTCTTAATAATCTCCCTAAAAGATCTCTGGGTGGGTGGACCCCGTATCAAATGCTCTTTGGCATCAAGATGTATGTTCCAGATCTTGTTGGTCTAGACGTTGTGGCGGCTGCCGCATCCTTTGATGTAGATAACCCCTGTGCTGTCTTACAGGACTTACAAAAGTGTTGTGATGCTCTGGGACACACCCATTTGCCTTTGACGCAGCCTTTGGGTCCAGAGGTTTTAATTCCTGTTTCTGACTGGCTTCCTAAGGTTGGAGATCAGGTTCATGAAAAGGTGGCGATCCAGAAGGTGGTGATCAAGAAAGAATTCGGTCCCTCCTACCGTGCTCCTGCTCCAGTGCTTGGTCTTCAGGGTAACCGAACTGTGATTTTACCTCTGCTTCCAGGATACAAAGTCAATTGCTTTGTTTCCATTGAACATGTCAAGTTACACCATATGGCCAATCCTCAATAGTATGCCCATCTTAGACCTGGCTTTTTCGTGGGCTTTATCCACAGACTCTGTTTTTTGGCCTCCTGTTTCTGACCTGTTCTTGTTGGTTTTATGACTTTGGGCACTTTACCACTGCTGATCAGTGCTAAAGTGCATATGCTCTCCATGTAAATTGTGTTTATGGATTGGTGTTTCCATCATTGGTTTATTTGACTTACTACTAAACCCCTAGTAGAGTGTATGTGTGTGCCTAGGGCCTGTAAGTCAAATACTGCTAGTGGGCCTGTAGCACTGATTGAGCCACCCACGCATCCAGCCTTTTAAATGGGTCTCAGACCTGCCACTGCCATGTCTGAGCGCAGTTTCTGCTGCCATGTCAATCTGGCACCACTTGCTAGGCCCTAACCTTCCCTTTTCTTACATGTAAGACACCCCTAAGTAGGCCCAAGGTACCCCTGTGGGCAGGGTGCAGTGTTTGTGAAAGGTAGGACACGTATTGGTGTGTGTGACATGTCCTGATAGTGAAATACAGTGTATTCACTATGGAAAGGCTATCTGCCCCATAGGATAGAATGGGAGTTTATTTATAACATCTTATAAGTATAACTTCCCATTAGGACCTGGTAGGAAGATGGAGTTTAGTATGCCTGAACTCAGAATATAAAAATACATATTTTAGTAAAGATGATTTATATATTGTGTGTTTGAAAATACCACTTTTAGAAAGTAGGTATTTTTTTGCTTAGCCATCCCGGGTGCCTCTGCTGGTTTGTGGATTGACTGTCTGGCTTTGGAGTGACAGGGGCTGGGAATGTGCATTCTCTCAGACAGCCACTGGGGGTTTGAGGTGTGTCCTGCCTTTCCTGAATGACTCAGGGTTGGGCTGAATAGACCTGCGCTGCATTTAGAGTGGGGGGGAATTACCCTGCACCTGAATTGGCGTGGTCTGCCTTACACAATGCCGTCTCCATCCTCTGCCAGGAAGCTGGGCCAGAGAGGACAGAACTGGTTTGGACCAAGCACAGAGCCTCTCTGCCAGAAGAGAACAAAGAGAAATTGAGTATAAATATTGGGGCCCAGACCCCAGGACTTTAGAATACTTCTGGACTCAAGAGGACCCTCTGCCAAGGAGAAGAGCTGGGAAAGCTGAAGGAGAAGTACTTCCCCTTTGCTGTGTGCTGTCTGGGGTTGGACTGCAGTGGCTGTTTCTGCCAAGGAGAGGACAAAGACTTTGTTATGTGCTGTGTATCCTGCTTGAAGAAGATCTCCAAGGGCTTGAAGTAGAGTTTGCCTCCTGCTCTGAAGTCTCAGGGACACAAACACTTCACCATCAGCTCCCTTACCTGTCAAGAGGTGCCTGTGCCTTTGTTGGGCCTCTGGAGGTTGTTCCTGCTGCTGGGAGCTGAGAAAAGAGAATCATGATGCATGCGCACCCATTACTGACGCAGCACCGCAGTGCGAGAAGAACTTCCACGCAGCGCCGCCGTGCCGCTGAAGAAACCAACGCAGGGCCTGCCCGCGGCTGGAGGAATCGCCACGCACCGAGTCTCGTGCACCAGTCTCCGAAGTCCGAGATCACCGCACCGACTCCGATGCAGAACCTGCTGTGCGACTGCAAGCACTGATGCATCGGGGGACCACGGCTGAAGAGATATCCCCAACGCCGTTGCCGCCGCCGCATCGAGAGCCGACGCCTCCCAGATCCCCACACATCAAACCGGGACACCAAGTCTACAGCAACGCCGGGGCCACAGTAAGAAACTGACACATCACCTCCCCGCACAGTAAGAAACCGACGCATCACCTCCTCTTCAATAAGGAATTGACATATCACCTCCCCTTTATGGCAGTAAGGAACAGATGCATCACCTCCCCTGGAGCAAGGAACTGACGCATCACCTTCTCTAGGCATAAGGAACCAATGCATCACCTTCCCTGTGGCTGTTTTTGCTTATGATTTTGATGCACCCAAGGTACTTTGTGTTGAACGTGTCACATCTATAGCTTGCTATGGACAGAATTGTTTTACCTTTTAAAAGTCACATCTTGATAACTGTATGTTGGCTTTTTGTCGTTTTTGTTTTGTTTAGGTTTAGATAAAGATTACTTATGTTTCTAAACTGGTGTGGTGTTCATTTGTAGTGTTTTCACTGTATTACTGTATGTGTGCACAAATGCTTTACACACTGCCTCTGAGATAAGCCTGTCTGATTGTGCCAAGCTACAAAGGGCGTGAGCAGGGCTTGTCTAAAGGAGTAACTCCCTTACCCTGAGTAGAAGCAAGAGTCCTTACTTGGACAAAGGTTGCAAACCATTGCCAACGAGAGACCCCCATTACTATCAGCCCATAGATGCCTCAATGCAGAATGTTCCCTTACACTCTGTGAGCTCCATTTCTTCCGATTCTCCCCAGCTGCCGGAGGGGGATGTCGAGTCTTCAGTTGACCTGGCACCTGTTTTACCTTCTACAGGCTCCATAATGGAAATCGTTTATTTTGATCCACCCCTCGACGCCCCTTAGGAAGTGCAAGTCTCAGGTATATATCCAAAATCCCATCCTATGTTATTCCAGCTGAGTTCTTCTGGTTACTATATCAATCAAGATAACTTTTCTTCAGACAGTTCTTTGTTGTCTTCTGTTTTAACTCCACCACCATCGTAAATTTTTGTTTTCATCAGGGGTGGGCGGAATTTGCGTAGTCGCGCTACGCAAAGTTCCGCGAAACGGTAAAAAATCTCCGCGAGCACGCAAAAGTTCAGCGAACACGCGGAATTGCTTGTTCCGCCCGTTCGCAATGCTTTTTTCCTGTTCGCGAACGCTGTTTGCGTGCTCGGGGAGAAATATCTCACGAACACGCATTTTGAAAGCGCAAACAAGCAAAAAATTCCGCGAAGCCACGGATCGTGGAATTTTTGGTAATTCCGCGTTCTCCGCGGAACACGAAATTACACAAATTCCGCGAGCGGAACGGAATTTACCGCACAGGCCTAGTTTTCATCTCCTGGTTAAAATGCACCTACTAGTTCCACCTTGGATATATGTCTGGATCATGTTTTCCATGATATTCTTGTTTATGTGGATTGGATTCATGACTGTTTTTTTCCTTTTGATTAATGGCCATTACCTCCCAGAACGTTCTGCTGCGGAACTTGTTGACAGGGTGTTGGCACCACATTCTTCCTTGCATAAAATGAAAAGAGACCAGTCCCTTTTTAACATTTCAGCGGTTCCAGTCACTGATGGAATTGTATGGGCTAAAGTACCATTCAATGTATTCGGTCCTACGGAGACCATGCAAATACCATATGTGTTCCGAGTTTCCATGGGTGATGTAATAGTGCCTGGGTTGCAATCTGATGATTGGGACGTCGATACCGTAAATTCAATGTTTTCCGAATTGCAATATTACACTGTCTTTGTCCCTGAGGATTTATATTTAACTTCTGCTAACTATGCAGATTTGTTCTCTTATCAACATTATGGACACCATTTTTTGCATAGAGCTAATGGACAGCATCCCCAATATAATTATACAAAAGATGAAGTACACCTATTTCACCGTTTATGACCTTTCAGACCCGGCATCATACTATTTTAAATTGGTTCCCATTCTCTCGAAAAAATATATGCGTACTCAAACCAACTAATATATACATCCCTTTTATTGATAACCTAGTCCTGAAAGGCTTAGATTACTGGAAGGACAATATCGACTTGAAATCGGTTTGGGGCATGAAGTCCTGGCAAGTCCAAGGTAAAGAATCTCTATTCCGTGCATGTCTGATTCCCACACAAATTATCTTTCTTAATGACACGGTCCAAAAGACTACTTGTCTGGGGTTGGCTAAGATTAAATAATTGAATATTCCCACTATTCCATCCTTGGCCTCTTTGAGAATTGGCAATCTTATACAAATTATACTGAAGACCAACTAAACAGTATGATACAAAATGGTACATTTAATTCTTCAATGATAGCTCTGGCTGGGTGGTCATTTTGGCCATTAGACACAAATGTTTATCATTCTCATTTGTTTAACATTACATCTGGGTTCAAATTAAATAGACCTGATCCACAATATCCACAATCCCCACATTCCAACACTGTTACTACTTATTCCATGGGTAAATTATTTCAACAATGGTTAGAACATTCCACATTGTCTGCAGTGAAACAACATCTTTCTCTCCTATCTGAAGGCATGAACCTATCTGATTTCCATTTGGGTCCAAGATCCCCCCGTTCGAAACTATTTGTTTATGCTGCTTACAATGAACTTTGGAAATTGTCGCAACTGGAAGCTGCAGTACGTTTACGCCAAATTGATCAAGATAATTTAGATAAAGTGCTTACTGATGTCAACAAAAGTATTAATACATTGTCATCTCGTATTTATACTTTAGATAATGTTGTGTCATCTGTAATTGATGTTGTACAAAATGAAGTGTCTACCTTGTGTCATGGTCAGAATCAACTTACATCAACTATGCAATTTAGCTGTACACTGCAAACACTTAAGAATGGACTCGTTCCTTGGCATTGTAGCATATTGTATTTACCATTTAATTTGACACATAAACAGCAATTGAGGGCTATGAAAGATGCTAGTTACACCATGCTACACATAGAGAAACTTGAACAACTTTCTTTCACTATAGCGGAAACTCATTCTGCGGTATGGTTAATGCACAGGATTATCTTGTTGCCCATCTCAATGTTTCAGTTCACTGCCTGCATGAAACACTACCCAGTAGGTAGATATGAACAACTTGGGAGCAGCTACATACATGAGTTATGGTCCCTGCCCCTTACATATCATTGTCAATAGGCTGAGAAGTTTTCCTTACAGGGGAGGAGTGTGACTCCACTGCCGGACATTCCCTTGTATGTCAACAAATGGAACTTAATGGCACCTGTAATGTGTCTGCCCCTATTTAGCTTGTTATTTGAAAGGAACTCCTGTTCCCACAATTATTTCCACTCTTACATTGCTTTCGAATGGAAGCTATCTCATTCTTAATATTCAGGACTGTTGCGGGCTGCTGGCGGAAATCCTGTATGTTGTGTCCGTTTCCCAGTTAGTTACTTGTTGCAACAACTTCCTGCTCCCCCCTCCACACAGGAGTGTAGATAGTTCATTATGGCCTTCGATTCCAACTTTGAAAAAAGATTTTAATGAGCTCAAAGCTTTATTGTTTCAACAAGAAGTCACTCTCACTTCAGCTCCTGAGACCTTCGAATTGCAGGTGGTGAGAACGTCCAGTGAAATACAGTCATTGTTAAACACAAATCTCCCCCTACATTTCTGTGAATTGATACATCAAATATTTAATGCGTCTGATACTGGGGGCCTGGCACACTTTTTTAAACTTGTGGGCTCCGGCCTCGTGATATCTTTTCAAACTATTTTTGGAGTAATCCCAGCTTTTATACATTCTATTTTTTACAGCATGTTCGATGGATTCCCGCTGATGCTCGTCTTAATTTGCGGCATTATAGTGCTGCTCCTGCTATTTTGCAATGGCTGCTCCATTTGTGGTCCTTCCCGGGCAGGCATCGCTATAGCTGTACCATGTGTGAATGCTACAACTTTTTGGAATAGTGCCCTTAGACGCTCTGGATGCCGAATTTTGTCTAACCTTCCTCTACGCTTACTTCACCTGTGTGCAACCTGTGTTCCATTGTATCCGGTGCCCCTTTCAATGTGACATGGACATGTGCCTGGCTACATTACCCCACGCTGCCCTGGATTTCAAACTGTTGATGGGTCCCTTAGTGGCCCATAACTGTTCCTTGGGAATGCGGCTTGTGTATAACCCAGCGTTATGGTCAGTGGCCGGAAGTGTTCCCTGTGCAACTGCGCAGTGCCTCCTGGATCTCAGTTTCATCGAAATCATCACAGGTTGTCCTTTGATGGTCTTTATGACAACTGGGAACAAGGAGCATGTTTGTTCTTTTGACCTACTTAACTGGATGGCTGACATTTCGAATTTGGAATGTTTGGATTTCTTACTGGAATCATTGTCTTTTCACTTGGCATCCTATATCCTGGGTCCCGGCATCGCACTGCAATTCGATACAATTTCTTGACTATAAATTGTTGTCAGTCGCGGTCCGTGTAGGAGTGCCGGCCGGGCGGTGACGTGGGGTGGGGGGTAGCAAAGTACGGATTACGGACCTATACAGGTAAGTAAACATTTAAATCAATAAAACGAATTTCGTTGCGCGCACTGCATCGCCAAATGCGATGCAGTGCGCGCAACGAAATTCATTTCATTGATTTAAATGTTTACTTACCTGTATAGGTCCGTAATCCGTACTTTGCTACCCCCCACCCTGCCCCTACCCCACCCCACCCCACGTCACCGCCCGGCCGGCACTCCTACACGGACCGCGACTGTTGTTCTACCAATTTGGCCATAGTCCCTGAATGGGACACTGACTATTCTATTTTTTTCTATGCTATGGGTCTGCTTACCCCCTGATTCCTGTAGTCATTTTTGTGCTACCATCCTGACCAAGTGGAGGGTGTCATATGTCCAGTGCAGGCCCATTGTTGTTTTCCGTAGATTAGCATGAGGACATTGCAGACTGCTCTCTGCTATGCGCATGTTACTATACAAACGTATTTTGCTTTGGCCACACTGTACTTTCATACAGAACCTGCTGTTTTTTTCACGTTCTGTTCTTTCCTGAGATTTAGTCAGAACACCGTAGACAAGGACAAACAACAATGCCCCTTGTTATTCTGTTCTGGTCAGGCCCTAGCACCTAGACAAAACACTCAAATGCAGCTATTGTTTGGAAACATTTACTTTTGTCATATAGGTATGCACAGACAGGCAACAACAAACTTGGAGAGGGATCTTTCCAAGGAAGAGATTGTGACTGCACCTGCGATGTGGAACTTTCATCTGTACATGCTAAGGTACAGGGTCCGCTGCAAACACCCAGTGATCTTCTAATATATAATCACTGTGCTTCCCTAGAAGGGGAGGAGGGTTATGCTACCCTGTCAGATATAATGACAGCTCCTTTTATAATGTATTGATTACTTACTATGCTGACCGTATTTGTGTTAGGCATTTTCTTACTTATTGTGGCAAGTATACTGCATACTAGAGCACGATAGTTGAAAATATACATTTTAAACTTTCCTCATGTTCTGTCGGATATTATTGTGGACTTGTATGAGTGGGAGAACGAAAGGGCGTGTCTTGTCACTGCGATTCCTGAGAGGGTCAGGAGTGTCGGGTTCTGGGGTGTCTAATCACTTGTTCCTCTGTGAGTGAGTAGGAGGGCAAGTGAGACACTATAGCTAGTCGGTACCGGGCTCATGGGTACTAAGGTGGTAGGTTGACGCAGTCCCTGCCTACTAAGGTTCTACAGTCCCAAGCATAGTTCTGTGCCTATGCAGAATCTCTGCAACAGGAGAACCAGACCCAATTTTACCATGTGGTAATTCTGTACTGATAAAATGGCATGATACATAGGCTGCACCATGTGTTTTTTATGACCAGGGAGCATTGAATGCTCTCCCCTGTCAAACACCACTTTCCCCTTCCGTCTTCTAATTTTCCTATCCCCCACTGCTTCGCACACCCCACCCAGTGGTCCCTGCATACACTTACCACCTGCTCAGAGCACCCACAGAATTGGGAATTCCATTATTTATTACCGGAAAAACATATCCCATATTTCCCATTCAATGGGGTATAAATTGTAATTGTACAGTACTGGGGGGGATTTACCACACAGTGGTAAATCCTGCCCAGTATTGTCGAACTTGGAATAAGGGTCTTACTGGTCAGTCTTGCTGGTCAGTTGCTCTGACCTGTGTGCCCAAGAATTGCCCATTATCGGACTTCCCATGTAAATGTGCATATCATGCATATCAGAATGAAGACACTAGGGCCCAGATTAATCATACTTTCATGCAGCGCCATGCAGAAAGCCACCTTACTGCGCTCAGTGAAAAGAAAATGGCAAGAATGCACTGTATTTAACATTATACGGCACATTCCTGTCATTTACTTGTGCTGGTGCACTTTTGGCTGCCTAGTGCCAATGCAGGCACCCTTGTGTCATGGTGCAGGAGTGCCTGCTTTGCCGTCAGGATAGTTTTTGTGCAGGATTGGACACCTTCCTGCACAACAAAAATCCTCAGACGAATTTTCCTCTTTTCATACGTGCTGCAGAATACAGCACGTGTAGAAAGAGGAGAAAACGAGGAGAAATAAACATAGTTTTCCTCATTATGCCTCCCCTGGGGAGGTGTAGCATTTAATGATTTCCCAGGTCTACCAGTAATGGTAAATTTGGGAATGGGCCGAAATCCACGAATGGATGCGTGGGAACACCGATTCTCCACCCATGGAACTCTTCCCTGCCGCAGACTAAAACAAAGCTGTGATTTGCGTTAGTTAGCATTACTTCAGATTTATCAAGCCATGCAGGGCAACGCAAGGTGGCCTTGCGTGGCTTGATAAATCTGACTTTAGTGTTGTGTCACCCTGGCACCCCTATGTGTGGCACAAAGGCAACACACCATTACGCAACATTATGATAAATCTGGCCTTAGATATGTACCAGCAGAAGTCTCACTTTCAAGCTGATATATCTATGAAGAAATAAAATGTGGACATAATGTGCATCCTCAGAACAAACAATGTATTACATATTGCAAAGGACATTTCCTTCATTGGATCCTAAAACACACTTCCACATTTTCTAAACTTACTTTTGTGACAATAAACAGATGTTTTAATCCATTAATATTGCCTAATTGGCACTCAGCTCTCAAGACACTGTGCACCTTCCACTCTGATACATCCATTTGTTGTGGTTATGTTTAAACTGCAAAAGGCAAAGTTGCTCTGAACAAGATGTCCCCGATTAGAAATTCCAGAGGTGCCGCCCATTATACAATATAGATTATCCCATAAAGCTATTATAGGAGTTTATGAAGATCAGAAATTGAATTTAGAGCCTTCTACTTTCGAGACCTGTGCTGTGTCTGGAATAGCAAGATTACTCTGTGCTGCTTTTCTCCTGGATCGAATTAAAATCTTATTTCTGCTCTGCGTGGAAAGCCAAACGTGCCTTGCAGGTACATATAGTGCACGGAATTCTGAATGAATTACCGTGGTCACTATTGTATTGTGTACCAACAATATCTGACGATTTTTGTAAGCATTTATTAATATAGTTTATAAAATATCACACCAAAAATACATTTCAGACGTTAGAAAAAACAAAAGTATTATATGCAATAAATCAATAATTTGCAGATTCGATTCCGGAGCTCCCATGACAGAATTCATTCACATCTGATCATTGGTGACCCTCCGAGGCCACCTTTCGTGGGGATGAAAGACATTGAAATTCACAGTTATAAAGTAAAATTGAATATTCACCTGAGATGGGAGGAGACTTTTTGTAGAAATGGGAAAAATGCTGCTCAGATAGATTTAAGCTCGTATAAAGCTCTGGAAAAAAATGATTGGAATCACACATTAAGCAAAATGTAGAATACATTATTATGGAGTTTTCTCTCTTTCTTCTGAGGTTCCTGAAAGGAAGCGTTCATGCTCAGTCAGGTAAATAATAATAATAATAATAACAATAATAATAATAATAATTATCATTATAATAATATAGATAGCTAGATAGATAGATAGATAGAGAGAGAGAGAGATAGAGATAGATAGATAGATAGATAGATAGATAGATAGAGCCAGGCTGAACTTACTTTTAACTAAGTACTATACTAATTATAAATGTAATTATTTCGCTGCTCAGTAGCACTCAATTTGTTGTCCTTTCAAGAATGAAAGTCTGAGTCAGCCATCAAAGCCTTGGAACTTGTACTTTTCTGCCCACGTACCAATTAAGCTGTCATACTGCTAGTATATGTTTGGTGAGTGCTATTCCAAGAGAGCTTATAAAAACAGAAAAAACACATTTCTTTTAGTGCCCTTAAGCCAGATTGTTTCAGCTTGGATCTCTGTTTTAAAAATAAAATGTATTTGCTGTCACAGCATGTGAAGAAGTCATAACATTTTAAATTTGGCCAGCGTTT
Organism: Calotriton arnoldi; assembly: GCA_963921515.1. Taxonomy (NCBI): domain Eukaryota; kingdom Metazoa; phylum Chordata; class Amphibia; order Caudata; family Salamandridae; genus Calotriton; species Calotriton arnoldi. The sequence continues at coordinate 606,746 of CAWUFW010009606.1, read as the reverse complement.
ATTTAGCCATTGTCCACCTACTTGAAGTGAAAAGTCTTGCTACTTATAATCCATCCAAGAAGATATTAGTGCTGAATAACCCGTTGAGCCTGACTGCTTTGGGCCAAGCTACCAGAGGGTTAAGCATAGGTTAATTTAGTGACGTTTGTGGTTCACCCTGACAAGTACTGTGGTTGTTGCCTGAGTGGGGCATCCACCCCCTCAACTAATAACCACATTTCTTACAAAGACCCAGAGTATGACCATTGTCTCGGCTCCCTGCTCAAGGCCCAGCTTAAGGACTGTTGATCGACAACAAGAAGAAGTCACATCTGCAACCAACACAGTGCATCATCTTTACCAAAGTCCACATGAATATGCTGTAAGTCTTCCTACTGAAGTCAAACGCAAGGAAACTGTATAAAGTGACATTTTCACTAATCCAGTATCACCAGATTCAATCCAGACTAGGGATACACGTACAAGAATACACAGTGACAATGGCGGTCGTTATCCTGTGGGCCATGTTTCAATTGTAACCTGTAGAAGTCCTTATCCAACAGTTTTGGACTCCAGCATAACAGGATCTCCAGTTCATAATTCTTATTGTGCTTAAGGTTAGTCATTCTCAGCAGCAGGAGTTGGTCCCAGAGAACCTGTATGGGGACCTCCTTTCTGCCACACCTGAGCTATAGTTTGTAACCACGGATGTAAATAGGAAAGGACAGAATATCACTCTGGGTTCTAGAGAAATTCAGAACAGGTAAAGCCATTTTCATACTGGAAGAAGCACTCAGGGATTTTCTTGCTGTGTTGGCATGTCGGGAGGAGGTCCTCATCAAGTAGAGCTGGTTGAGACAGATGGTTGCCATGTTTTACATAAACTACCCAGCTGGTAGGGGACTAGGCCCTTAGCCTTGGGGCAGGCAGATGGTCCTTTAGGTTTAAGTCAAGCAGCATTTGTTACAATTCCCATCGGTTCATGTCAAGGGCAACAATAGTGCTGCTGCTGACCAGCTGAGAAGGACATTCTTAATAACTCATGATCTGCAATTATCCCAGAGAGTGTTTTAGATGATTTACGCAAGATTTGGGTCTGGGTGATCAATGTTTTAGCAACAGCAGGCAACGACTGGCTTCAGAATCTTGACTCAGGAATCCCACATTCCAAATCATGGGGGATGGGTGCTTTTATCTCTGGCTTTATCACAGTTGCTTCTTTATGTGCTTCTACTCTTGTCTCAGCTATCAATAGTTCTGATCAAGGTGCACCAACGTCTGGTAGAAGTGTTCCTGCTACCATCATTGCAGTCCTAGAAAGGTTGGCACTATATTCTGGTGTGGAAGGTAATTTCCCCCCTTTCTTGTGCCTGCTTAAATCCCTCCTACCGGTCAGGCCTGGTGTGCCATTGTGTAGATTTGATCATGAGGGTTTGGTAATTGAGACAAAGCGCTTCTCAGAGGGGGTACTTCTGATGCTTAGGCATGTCTTAAAAATTCTCATAAGTCATTCACACTGTGTAGCTATCACTATCACTAGAGGAGTTTAGTGAGCTGATGTTCCTCTATATGATTTCATTCAGCATCATGCAATAAGCTGTGCCATTCTGTACTTTTTGAAGGATGAGGTCTCTTTGGGGTTAGCCTGCTCCCCTTTAAAGTCTTAGCTAGTGGTAATTTCAGTATTTCATGATCCCTTCTGAATGCTGAGAAGCCTCAGTTGCTGGATTGTTAAAGAGTTTTCCTCTGACATGCATCAGTGCTTCAGTCACCTTTTCAAGCTTGTGATCTGGAGCTGATGTTGAATGCTCTTTGGTAGCATCCAACTGAACCCAGTAAGTCAGTATATATAATTTTTTGCTCATGAAAAAAGTACTTTTGGAGGTCCTTTCCTTAGTGTGGATGTTATGCAACTGGTGTGTTCGTACATACACATTGTTTTTGAATGTTCTTCATGAATCATTGATTTTGTACAGAGAAACTGCATTTAATCCTAAAATATTTTGTTCCATTTTCGCTTTTAGAAAATGAATTAAAAGATGAGGCTTGATACATACAGTAATGTACTCACAACTTCTTTACAATAGACACCTCTATTACTAATACACGTTGAAGATGGTATGGCATATCAGATATAGGATTGCTGGACCATTCTTTCTCTTTTTTGAACAAAATTGTGCATAATAAACTTATGAGGAATGTTATGTCATATTGATGAATTAATTGCCACAAGTTTGTCGTTTGCACGTGACGAGAAGGGTTTTATCTCTTTTACTCACATTTCTATCGCAAGTGAATGCTCTACATGTTGATCCTACTTTTGGAGGTGGGCAATTAGCATTTGATGCAAATGGAAGTTATAGTCTCTTTTTCCACCAGACAATTATGTGGTATACTCCCATATTTAACCGTATAAAAAGCACAATTACAAATGTATGTGCAAGAAAATTGGTGATCATTTGTTCACTGTCTTGTTTGTACATAGAATCTACAGAAATTAAATCAGAAGAGGTATTCTTTATGCATTTTTTCTTTGCTGAGAGGTAGGCAGAGGCAGATACATGCTAGTATTTGGACTCATGCGTAAAACTTACTTGGTCTGAAATTGCTATCTCAGTAAATGGCAAACCATGCATCTCATAGGGGTACATGGTGTACAGGACATATTACTTCATGGGGTTAAGTCCAGGACATACTCTGGGTCTGCCATCAGGGAAAGCAGCTGCTAGATGTATCCTGGAAATCTTATCTACCTCCAACTTGATGTGAGGTAAAAGGGGAAGAGGGCAGGGCTTGTGGAGTGGCTTCTATTTATGTGCTTTAGATTATTATTTCTGCCTGGTGTGTTTGATTTTGGCCAGGTGTAGCTATTTTCCTGTCTGTCTACGTCAAGTGTGCAGTCCTAAAATTACACTACCATTCTTACAACCCTTCCATTCTACAGTTCATAATTTGAAAAAAAGGTAACCTGAAACAACCCAACCCCTTGAGGAATTGTGTTGCATTAACTTACACCTCAAAATAAATAAACCCATCAGGTTGCGGGAACCTGTCTTACGTCTCCCAAGTGCTGGCGATTCTAGTTATAGCACTTTATGGTAGATGTGTAAACTCAAAGGGCCCAGTTCACAAAAGGCATTTTGGAGTATGTAAAGTACTACTCCAGTAGTACTAATTCACATACTACAAAATACAATTTACAAAATTGCAGATGGAGGTCTCAGCGTCTATCTCTCCTATCAGTTCTGTGCAGAGACTGCCGTCTCAGTTGCAGAGAACTCCACACGCGTAGGTAAATGTGTAATAGTAAATGTGAGAGATATAAGAGTGAGTGGTGGAATGGGGAATAAATACTTGTAAATGGTGCAGGTTAAGCAAAATTTGAGGAGGGGCTTAGAGAAGGAAATGCTAACACAGGACAAACACCCACAAAACTGTTAGACCATTGCTATTCCCAAAATACACTATAAAATATGCTATGCCTTAGTAGTGTCAAAACAGGCTTTTACTCCAGACACATAAAAGGTTATAGGAGACACATAAAAGGTGATAGGAGGAGTGCTTGCAAATCACCTAGCCACTTTGAATTGCACTGGTTAGCATTCCAACCCATTATTTTTCGTCCACTGTGCAACTCTAGACAAAGACCCGTCTTGTGCAAATCAGTACTGACATTGCTCCTCATAGGAACAGTCCATCCCAAACTGCCTAGCAAGTCCCACTTCAGAAAGGAACACAAACAATGTCAGACCAGTTCTGAGTGAGGTGCTGCTTGTATTTGTGCCATAGCGAGTAATGGACATACTCTTAGGGGCTGATTACGATGGCGGACGGAAAAGCACTCCGGCCGCCGTGGTTGCGGGAAAAAACCATCCGCATGCCCCGCGGCAAAACCGGCGGTCAGATTAGGATGCACTGCTCGAAAAATCCGACCGCGGCGATCGGATTCCACAAAACTCTGCTGGGAACGGCCAGAAAATCTGTAAATCCGACCGCGGCGGCTGATCGACCAGCAGAATGACCGCAAGGGAAATTATGATAAGATGGCGGAGCCAGTGGACCGATCAGTTGTTTCCGACCGCTGCGGTCGCGCGAAATGATGAATGCTAGAGCTGGCGGAAGGACCATTGCATTCAGACCACTGCGGTCGCGCGGAAAGAGGAATGGCGGTCGAAAGCAACCACACAACAAGGCTGCCAAGTGTGGCTGTTTCTTTGGCGCTTCCTCCAAAAACATCTGACACACCCCAATGACACATCCCCATGGCAAGAAAAAAATACAAATCGCAGGTCAACCCAGATAACACACCTGACATGAATACTCCATTTGGCCCCACCCACATAGCTGAGTATAAAACCAACCCCTTCCCTGCCCAGCATCCTTTGCACAACTCCAGAAGTGATGTGCGAAACACCATAGCACAAAGGAGAGGCAAATCAGCACACATCACACCCTCACAACCACCCACAAAACACACATCTCCACCACCACCTTCCCACCTGCACTTTTCACCCATTTGCACATCACACACCATGGCACAGAAAAAAATGACAAAATTCACAGACAATGAGTTGTCAGTCATGGTAGATGAGATAATCAGAGTAGAACCACATTTGTTTGGAAGCATGGTCCAACAGGCACCAGTAGCCAGAAAAAAATCAAATGTGGGAAAGGATAGTCAGCAAAGTCAATGCAGTAGGGACCACCCTGCGCACCCTGCGTAACATCAAGAGGAGGTAGCATGACCTCAAGAGCAGGGTGAAAGAACGTGCCAACAAGAACCATGAGCTGGCTCAGAGGACTGGCGGTGGCCCTCCCATTCCACCGCTAACATTCACCGAATGGGAGGAGAAGGTGCTTGCCATACTGCATCCAGAGAGTCTCACAGGAATACCCGGGGAGTGGAGGCTGGTAAGTACCAACAAATGTCTCCCATTACACTGCTATGTACTGTCTTGCACAACTAGGAAGCTACACTTTCTAGACACAAATGCACTTATGTACAACACACTCTTCCCAACACGTCTCACATATCGAACATTTCCTTCCTCTGAATCACCTCAAAGGTAGCTAGCAATATTTCCATGGGGGCATGTGTACAGGCAGCCAGCACTACAACTCCCACCAGGCACCCTTGTCCCACAGCAGAGCAAGATGGAGCACTCCCCCCACCCAGAACCATGTGGCAGCCATTTCATTGCTCTCCTCAAACTTACAGGTAGGTAGCCTTCTCATGCTCTCTTGTCTCACCCCTGAGCAGGATGGAACACTCCCCCCACCCAAGAGACATGTGTAACCTATTCCCTTCCTCTGCTCCACTTCACAGGGAGGTAGCCATCTTAACAGGGAGGGGGGTATGTGGATAGGCAGCCAGCACTACAACTCCCACCAGGCACCCTTGTCCCACAGCTGAGCAAGATGGAGCACTCCCCACACCCAGAACCATGTGGCAGCCATTTCATTGTTCTCATCAAACTTACAGGTAGGTAGCCTTCTCATCAGGAAGGGGGGTTTGTGGATAGGCAGCCAGCACTACAACTCCCACCAGGCCCCCTTGTCCACAGCAGAGCAGGATGGAACACTCCCCACATCCAGAACCATGTGGCAGCCATTTCATTGCTCTCCTCAAACTTACAGGTAGGTAGCCTTCTCATGCTCTCTTGTCTCACCCCTGAGCAGGATGGAACACTCCCCCCACCCAAGAGCCATGTGTAGCCTATTCCCTTCCTCTGCTCCACTTTACAGGGAGGTAGCCATCTTAACAGGGAGGGGGGTTTGTGGATAGGCAGTCAGCACTACAACTCCCACCAGGCACCCTTGTCCCACAGCTGAGCAAGATGGAGCACTCCCCACACCCAGAACCATGTGGTAGCCATTTCATTGTTCTCATCAAACTTACAGGTAGGTAGCCATCTTAACAGGGAGGGGGTATGTGGGTAGGAAGCCAGCACTACAACTCCCACCAGGCCCCCTTGTCCCACAGCAGAGCAAGATGGAATACTCCCCCCACCCAGAACCATGTGGCAGCCATTCCACTGCTCTCCTCAAACGTACAGGTAGGTAGCCCTCTCAACAGGGAGGGGGGTTTGTGGATAGGCAGCCAGCACTACAACTCCCACCAGGCCCCCTTGTCCCACAGCAGAGCAAGTTGGAACACTACCCCAACCAGAACCATGTGGCAGACATGTCATTGCTCTCCTCAAACTTACAGGTAGATAGCACTCTTAACAGGGAGGAGGGTTTATGGATAGGCAGCCAGCACTACAACTCCCACCAGGCCCCCTTGTCCCACAGCAGAGCAGGATGGAGCACTCCCCCATCCAGAACCATGTGGCAGCTATTTCCCTCCACTGTGTCACCTAACAGGTAGGTAGTCAGTGCATGCACCCTGCCATCCTTCTCAAAATGCATGGAGCCATATGACCACAACAGCCCTCACATGTCAGCCAACTTGGCATAGATCCAAAAGTTACATCCAGTGTGCAGCCAGCGAAGCGCATGTAACTGTCACAGAAATTACACTTTGACTCACCAAGTCACATGTGAAAGAAATTCAGGGCCCAATCATGCACAGCACAGAATGCAATGTGTAAGTGCCATGGTGTTAGAGCATAAAGGCCCATATGAACCCAAAACATGCACGGTCAATCTGACAAACAAACAAAAGTACATGATATGAAAGAACATTTATAACATTCCAATGGCTAGTTTTTGCATAGCTGAAACTGGTTCAATGAAGAGTAAACAAAAATGACGCATTATCAAAA
>CAWUFW010009605.1:0-102500 GCA_963921515.1 Calotriton arnoldi | reverse complement strand
GTCCACACTGGAAGTGACATCTGCGTCAAATTCTAAACCAGATAGTCCTGCAGGACCAAACAGGCACAGTGCCCGCCCCTGCAGACCTGACTGTCCAGGAAGTAGTGTTTGGTAAACATGTGCAGGGACACCCACGTTGCTCCCTGGCAGATGTCCAGGACTCGGACTCCATGTGCTAACGCAGTGGTAGCAGCTTTAGCCCTTTTGGAATGAGCCTTAAACCCTCAGAGGGCTGCTTCTTGGCCAGTTTGTAGCAGATTGTTATACAAAGAATGACCCAGAGCGAAATGGTTCTTTTGTGTACCACCCATCCCTTCTTCACTCCAACATACCCCATAAAGAGTTGGTCACCCACCCGGAACTCTTGTGTATGGTTAAGGTAGAACGACAATGCTCTTTTTGGGTCCAGACAGTGGGGTCGCTCCTCTTCTTTTGAGGGATGTGGAGGAGCGTAGAAAATGGGCAAGGGGACGGATTGGCCCACATGAAATGTTATTACCACCTTTGGCAAGAAAGAGGCCCTAGTGCAAAGCACCGGTTTTTCTGGAAAAACAGACAGGAATGAAGGCTTGGATGATAAAGTCTGCAGCTCACTCACCCTATGGGCAGATGTTATTGCCACTAGAAAGACTGTCTTGATGGTGAGCAGCCGGAAGGGACAATTATGAAGAGGCTTGAAAGGAGCACACGTTAAGAAAGTGAGCACCAAATTAAGGTACCACTAAGGCATAATGAAAGGAGAGGAGGGAAACATATTTACAAGACCTTTAAGAAACCTATTCACAATAGGGGACTTAAATAAAGACAATTGGTCAGGCAGCCGCAGACAGGGCAGAGAGGTAACTCTTTACAGTGCCCAGACCAGAGCCCTGCTGGGCAAGGGTAAGAATAAAAAGAAGGACATATGAAAGAGAATCAGAAAGAGGGTCAATAGACTTTTCTGTACAATATATTATAAATTTGTTCCACTGGCAGGCGTATACCATCTTGGTGGAGGGACGCCTGGCTGTCAGAATAATATTGTAGACTTCGGGAGGAAGGTCAAAAGCTGTCAACTGTCGGCAATCAATTTCCATGCAAGAAGGTGCAGAGTTGACTGGTTGGGTGAAGGACCCTACTGCTGCGACAGAAGAAGATCTGCTTGAAGGGGCAGCCTGATCGGAGGATCAATGCTCATGCTGAGAAGCTTGGGATACCAGACTCTCCATGCCCAGTCTGGAGCCACAAGGATGACTTGGACCTGCTTGTTCCTGATCTTCTTGAGAACCTTGAGCAGAAGTGATATTGGTGTAAAGGCATCCAGGGGCTGAGTTCCACTCGAGATGAAAAGCCTTTTCGAGTGAGAGACGCCTTGGAAACTCAAGTGTGCAAAATTGCTTATATTGCGCGTTCTCAGCAGAGGTGAACAGATCTAACTAAGGCTCTCTCCGCTATTGAAAGAAACCTTGCACCACTTCTGGATGGAGATGCCATTAGTGGTCCACTAGGCATCGAAGGCTGAGTTTGTCAGCTCTGGTGTTCAGAGAACCTGCCACGTATTGAACCACCAGCGATATGCCCTTCTGTTACAGCCCTTTCCAGAGACACAGGGCCATGACCCCACCCCACCCTGTTTGTTGCAGTACCACATGGCGGTGGTGTTGTCTGTGAACACTTGTACCAGCCTTCCCTTGGTGGAGGGTAGAAAGGCTTTCAAAGCCAATCGAATTGCTTGAAGCTTGAGCAAGTTCATGGGGAGTCCGGATTCAGCCAGAGACCAGAGTCCTCTAATCTCCATCTCTCCCAGATGGCCGCCCCATCCCAGGAGTGATGCATGTGTCACTGATGTGATATCTGGTTGGAGAAGGGAGAGAGTTCTGCCTCTGACTCAATCGCGGTCCGTTAACCACCACTGCAGGTCCTTTGCAGTTCCATCCGATATCTGGACGATGTCGGAGAGATTCACCTAATGCTGCGCCCACTGGAACTTCAGGTTCCACTGCAGAGCCCGCATATGCCATTTGTCATGTGTCACTAGCAGGATGCAGGAGGCCATGAGGCCCAGCAGCCTCAGAGTCAATCTCACCAAAATCCAGGATAGAGGCTGAAACATCGGCATCATAGCCAGAATATCCTGGACTTGCTGCTCGGAAGGATAAGCCCAAAACTGTACAGTGTCCAGAACAGCTCCAGTGAAAGGGAGCATCTGAGAGGGAGTCAGGTGTGACTTTGGCACATTGATAGTGAACCCAAGCGAATGCCGAAGGTTCACCATAGTCTGGAGGTGGGAGACAACAGCCTGGGAAGATCCCCCCTTCAGCAGCCAGTCGCTGAAATAGGGGAACACTGGCACCCCTGATCTGCGCAGATGAGCTGCGGCCACCAGCATCACCTTGGTGAACACCAGAGGGGCGCTGGTAAGGCCAAAGGGGAGCATGATGAATTCAAAGTGTTCATGGCCTACCGTAAACCACAGGTAGTGTCGATGGGCAGGCAGGACGGAAATATGCATCCTGCAAGTCCAACACTATTATCCAGTCTCCTGGATCCAGGGCAGACAATACCTGAGCCAAAGTGAGCATCTTAAACTTAATCTTAAAAGGAAGAGGTTGAGGGCTCTCAGATCTAAAATACGTTGAAGCCCCTTGTTCTTTTTGGGAATCAGAAAGTAGTGGGAATAGCAACTGCTGCCTACTTCTGACACACGAACCCTCTCTATGGCTCCCTTGACCAAGAGAGCCATGACTACCTTGTGGAGCAAAGACAAATGATCCCCAGGCAGCTGATCGTGAGAGGAAGGCAAAGGAATAGGGGAGGATTCGAAGGGAAGGGAGTAGACCCTTTGAATAATCTGTAAAACCCACCTGTCCGATGTTATGGACTGCCAGTGATGGAGATGATGACTGATTTTGCCACCAACTGGGGCAAGATTAGGAGGGCTTAAAAGCTGCGGCTTCAGAGGGATTAGTGGTTGTGGCAGACCTCTGGCTACCCGGCCCACAGGATCGGTATGAATTGTGACTTCGCCCCTGCACAGACTAGGAAGCTTGTGTGGGGTAGTGGCTGGAGTAGGGTTGGAATAGTTGAAAACCCTTTCTGTACCCATGCAAGGCGTGATAGGCAGACTGGGGTTGACGCGGATCAACTAAGAAACCCAAGGACTTGGCCGTAGCCCGTGAGTCCTTAAAGCGCTCCAGTGCCGAGTCTACCTTGTCCCCAAAGAGACGGGTGCCATCAAAGGGCATGTCCATGAGGGAAGCCTGGACATCCCCTGAGAAGCCAGGTGTTCTCAGCCAGACATGGCATCTAATTGGCACCGTCATTGAAACTGCTCTGCCAGCAAGTTGGTCATATCCAAACCACATCTAATGGGGAACTTTGCTGCATCTCTCCCATCCTTGACTGATTGGAAGAGCACAGCCCGGGCTTCCTCCAGGACCTGTGACAGCACTTGTGCAACCGTTTCCCACAGAGTGTGGTAGTAGTGGCCCAATAAGCATGCAGTGTTTACTGACCGCAACACATGGCTGGTGGAAGACAACATCTTCTTCCACAGGCTATGCATCCTCTTTGATTTTGTGTCCAGGGGTGTGGTAAGGAATGTGCCATGAGACGTAGAGGCTTGAACTACTAAACTCTCATGGGTGGGGTGCTGAGTGAGGTAGCTCGGGTCCCCAGGTGCTGGTAATGGCGGCAGACAACTGTCTTGTTCACAGGAGCCCCTGCGCTGGCCTTGGACCAGGTTCCCAGTAGGACATCCCTAAGTGCTTCATTTTAAGGAAGCAAGGGTTCGGAAGAGAAAGCTCCCTGCTTTAGCACTTCTGTCAAGATGTTAGTCTTGACTGCCATGGAGGGCAACTTTAGATCCAGGACCTCAGCTGCCCGCTTCACCACCATCAAATAAGATGCTACCTCTTACATAGCCACAGTAGGGGGAGAGAGCATAGCAGTATCTGGGGATGTGTCAAGGCCACTGGCATCCCGAGTTCCTCACACCTGTCAATGATCTGGCTTTCTAGCTGGTATTCTAAAGGGTCCAGTGATCCCTCCCATTACTCCTGGAAGCCAGGCCATTCAGAATAGGGCTCAAGCACTGACCTAGGACCCATGGGTCCTGTTGGTGTTGGAATCAGCATCAATTGATGCTATTCCGGCTCCGTGTCTGATTTGTGGATGCTAAATGGATCTGGCGTCCGGAGCATCGGGGCAGGCGTTGGGGGAGGTCACTGTGGCATGACCTGCGCCGGTCTGGATCTGGGATCGGATCTACTGAAGCCCATCGGAGCCAAGGCCAGAGCCGCAGGCACAGAACCCGATGCGGCCCCCTCTGACTCCACGACACCAGAGGGGTCAGACAGCTCAAATATGCGACACATGAACTCGTAAAATTCCTTTACCTGAGCAGGGGTTGCTCTGGCTCCCAGAAAAAGGTGGAGGCTTGGAGTCGGCCTTAGCAACAATTGAAAGGAACCGCTCCTCGAACATCGATGCACCTTCAGCACATCAGCTGATTGACAAGAAGTCGAAGCACGCTTCGACTTCTTGTGCTTCTTCCCCGAATGTCCTGATGACTTGGAGTGGGAGGAAGAAGGCTCGCCGCTCCTGAAGTGGTTCTGCGACCTCCCTCATGATCGGGACTGGGATCTCCGAGGAGTCGTACGATGTGGCATCGCCTGCCGGGCTGCAAGCACCTTCAGGAACAGCTCCCTCAAAGCCTTCGGTGCCAGGGCCTTGCAGTTTGAGCAGGCGCAACGACACAGTTTAAAACCTGTCTTCCTCGAAGACATCACCTCGCCACACCAGGAGGAAAAATTCCTCAAAAAACAATTCAACAAAACGTCGAAAAAAGCCTGAGGGGTAGCTCTTTCTCCGGATAAGCACTAACTGGTGTGGAAAGAATAGAACTGTATGTGACGCGGACGTTGCATCTGACGTAGATGACAACGACAACAATGCGTGGAGCTGACCGGTGCCACCTCCTGGTGCGCAGGAGTACTGCTCCGCAAAAACCTTCCAGATCCCGTCTGATGCCTGGGAAGTTCAAAGGTAAGGAATCTGCGGTTAGATGTCTCTATCACATAATCAACATGTTAGAGACAGCACCATACTTCTCCGAGTGACAAAAAGTGTCATTGCAGTGTACAGTATTTTTAGTGTTTTTGATTTGTGTTTTGTGAGTGAATAAGGAAATAAACTGCATCCGTCCATTTTTTAAAATAAATCATCCACCTTATCTTTCTCTGGTCTTCAACTAAAATATGATTGTCCTAATTTATTCAAGAATAAATTTACCTCCATCACAAAAGTAATTTCGGATTTTTATTTGAAGTTGCCAGTGCACACATTCATACCTCTGAGCACAATGTTCTTCTGCAGATCTTAGTATCCTCTTCCAAACCTTCAAATATATAAAAGTGTTTAATTTCTAATACTGCAACAAGGCCCAAGTCTAGGGTAAAAACTCTTTGCAAAAATGTTTTTCATTTGTGTTGGTCAATCCACCAGAATAAATTATCATCAAAAATTCACAAGACATCAAGACCAGCTAACATTTCCCCAACTTTGTTTAATTAATTATAATAGGCCCCTCATAACTTCAAATTCGATTTCAAGAATTTCTAATTCTAACAATAACAATCATTTGTTTTGTAATCGTACAAATAGTGATCAAATTCATGTGCAGTTTTGTGTCCTAACACCATTGTTTTCTGGCAAGAAGTATGTATGCAAATAAAGAGAGAAGGGCCCACAGAGGAAGCGCAGGATAGAGCTATTTGATATGTATATACTCCACTGAGGGACAAGAGAAGGTGGTATTGCATGGTTCAGGCACAATGCATTGTGGAAAGCTGCTAACAGAACAAGCGTGAACAGAATAAGTCCAGGATTGAGTTTAATCCACCTAGGGGAACACAACTGAATCAGTCAAAAGGGCTAGATTTACTTAAGCTGATGAAGAAGGAGAGGATGGTGATTGAAGGAAAATGGGACTTCAGTGACATTTTATGAGCGCATTAATGTATAGTGGTGTGCTAGGAAACTTGCACCTATTAACAGGGTACATAAGGACATGAACAGGGCTTACATTAGTAAGTCAGATTGACTTAGGATATGAATGGGTAACATTACTTGGGCACAATGTGGTGCATCTATTCATACTGTGAAACAAGAATTATTTGGTGAAGGTGATGGGAATGTTGGAGGAATTGTGAGGGTAGGGAGAATGAAATTGTAGGGGAACAGAAAGAACATCGCAGGGGGAAGGTGAAAGCAGAGGATCCTGGCCTTATTGCATGACTTCACAAGGGCCTTTAGCATAGAGCTGAAGGTGCACTGGGGGCAGGGGGGTCTCCAGTGGGCTGAAGGAGCTGACTCCAGGAATGTGAATGGGCAGGTGAAACCAGCCACTTCACCAGACATCAAGGGATGCCTGGGATGAATAGCAGAGGAGAAATATGTAGTACATGCCAGCTTTTCTAGGGGACCTAGGATCATTGGTCACCACACCAAGGGGCTTATTTACAAGCCCCTTGCGCCGCGGGTATGTCACTTTTTCCCATATTAAAAGTAACGCCCCGGTGGCACAAGGGGCTTGTAAATAAGCCCCCAAGTTGGGTGAATTATGTGCTGCTTTAACATAGGAGGTATCAAATGCAAAGTCACCTTTTATGGGTGGATGTCTTCTTAACCATGGCAAAGGAGTGCGACATTTTTGAAAAGCTTAGAATTATTCACTCATTTAGAAGGGTTTGTGATGCAAATGACCAAACAGTAGTAACCGGGGGAGGGGTCAGGAGTGAGGTTAGAGGAGACATCCCCTCACTTCTTCTAAGGTTACTAAAACAAACGCTGTCTAACATCAGACCATTGTAATATGCTTGGAGTCTGCACACTTCAGAAAATTGCCAACCAACACTGATTTTGGGAGCAAGACGGGAACAGACCAGACGGAAGTCATCTGCAGTAATCTACATGGGATAGGGCTTCTGGAACCCTAGAGAACACAGATCTGTATGAGGCAACCTTCTATTTTGTCTCATATGATTTTTCTAATTGGATTGTTAGGGCCTTGTGTAGACCTTCATTCCATTAGTACATTTTAAATGACTTAGTAAGTTATTAAAAGTTCTAAAAGTTTTTCTAAAATTTTAATAAGGTCCCAACTGCTAAGTGAAAGTTAGACACAATGGAGACTGGTCAGAATCTCGACCTGGCAGTCATCCCAGCCCTGAGGATCATATATCTGAGGGTGTTGTGGGAAGCAAGGAGCATTGGTTACAAGGTAACAGCTAAAAAGGAAGGTCTGGAGAAGCTCCTCAGCTCCTATGAGAAATAGATATTAGAGAGGGAGGGCCATGCCTTAGAAGATGATCCTGAAGAGGATGAGATGTCCTAGCCTGAACCAATGATGATGGGGAGGATGGTGCGGGCCATAGCTCTACATTCTTCCTCAAACTCCTTCACCAGTGGGAAGTGACAGAAGTGACTATAATAGACCCCACTAATGGTAAGTTGGTAGGAAACCTTGAGGAGTAGCTTGACCAACTCTCCGTGGAGGAGTAAAAGCTTGAACTTGAGGAGAGGAGACATGCCCTTGAAGAGAGTAGGGTTAAGCTGGGCATTAGGCACAATGATGGTGGCAGCAATAATAGTACTGGGGGAAGGACAAATCCTTTAACTCTAAGATCCCCAAAGAAATTGTCACAAAGTTTAGTGATGGTGATGATATTGACAAGTGGTTTGCAGACTTTGAGAGGGCCTGCAGAATGAGGAGGATAGCACACCAGCACTGGGTCTCTCTACTTTGGGAGTTATTCTCAGTGAAGGACAGAAATAGACTTCTGTATAGAGAAAAGTTCAGAGACACCCATAAAGGTCAAAATGGTGGACTCTTCAGTCAAATCACTAGATGGCTGGGTAAAAGGCAATGAGATGGACACTTATGATGGGTTGTATAATTTAATTGTGAAGGAGCACAATTTAACTAATTGTACCACAGAGAAATTGAATCAGCATTTGGTGGATTTCAAAATTGTCTTCTCCCAGAGAGCTGGGTAAGATAGTTGACAAATGGGTCAGAACCAGGGTCTCTAGAAAGACTCATGGTGGGAGTGACCAAAAAATGGTTCACAGACTTTCAGTCAGGGGATGGAGGTGAGCAAAAAAACAAGACAAAAGGGAGTTCTCTATAGGCCCCAAAATACTTCTCAGGAGGGTGGGCCCCAAGACATCTCCCAGTCAAAAGGCAAGGGGTACCAGGGTTGATAGTGGGATCCAGCAAAGGCTTCTGTGTTATGTCATGACTGTCATCAGGCAGATCATAAGAAAGGAGATGCAGCATGCTCCTAAAAATCCCCAAATGGTTGACAGTCCAAGGGATTGGCTAACATAGGAGCGGGGGTAGAGGTATACTCTGGAGAGGCCAGATATCACACAGAGGCTACTTTAGTGTCCTTGGGTGGTTGGATATTGAAGCCCTGCTGTCTTGCCTCCAAGCTTGGAGAAGTAGAGACAAAGACCAAAGATCAATGGGACTAAGGTAGAGGCTCTGAGGGAACCAGGTACCAGCATAACTATGGTGGCAGCTAGACAGATTTCTCTAGACCGAATGTTTTGGTGTCTGTCACCAGGTTACCAATGCTGACAATGAGACTAAGCTCCATCCAATGGCCTTGGTAAGCTTAAAATGGGGAGGAGTTACTGGCCCGAATAAGGTGGTTGTGTCCCCTGCCATCCCAGTGGAGTGTCTGTTGGGAAATGATCTTGAGACTTCTGCATGGGCAGAGGTGGAGAGGAAGGCTCATGTAGAAATTCTGGGTCTCCCTGAGTAGGTGTATGTTACTACCAGAGCACAAGCAGCACGTCAGGGAAGTCATGCGGACTTGAACCCTGAAACAGTGGACCAAGTGACCCCAAACAAGAGAAAGGACAAGAAGTCTGTTAAGGCAGCTTCTAAGAGGGCGAAGGAGTGGGAGTTCCCCTGAGGGAGATGTCCTGGTGCCTGAGGAGGGAACTGCAGTTGATGGAATCTGGCCTGACCGAGCAGAACTATTAAGTGCAGGGTGACACTCCAGAGAGGATCTATGCCAAGGGCAAAAGCAGTGCCCTACTCTTGAAGGCCTTAGGCAGCAAGCTGTGAGGCAAGAACAGGGAGTTCAGTGGTACCCACAAGTCTACTGGGAGGATGGACTTCTGTACACTGAGGCCAGGGACCCCAAACCAGGGACAGGGTCCCCCAAATGCACAGAGAGTTCATCTTTATTTTGGCCCATAACATCCTCCCAGCTACCCATTTTTATTGGCCTCAGATGTCTGAAAAAGTTAAGGATTTGTGTCGCTCCTGTGTGACATGTCAAGCCGATGGCAAAACAGGCACACAATCAAAGGCTCCCTTAATTCCACTACCAGTGGTTGGGACTCCCTTTGAGAAGGTAGGGATTAGCATTGTTAGTCCCCTTTACCCTCAAACTTTATCTGGGAATAGATTTATCCTAGTGGTAATGAACCATGACACTAGATACCCAGAAGCAATTCCCCTCAGGACTGCAACTGCCCTGATTCCGAGCTGAGCAAGATGGAGCCTGTGTGATTCCCTATCTCACCGCTACCTCTGCCACGAGATTACTCAGTCATCGGCTATGCGGCCTGACCTGGAGATCCTGCTGTGGTGGGAACGGTCGGTGTCGGCGTCGGATTGCCGCTCCTGGTGTTCTTCTGAATTCCCTCTGCGACGGCTGGAATTGCTGCGAGTGTCGCGGCCGCGACCGCGGATATCTGTGAGAACGCAGGGAAGCTCGAGAGGGAGAGATTTGGTAGCCTGGACGCCTTCCTTGAGCCCCGGAGTCTGGACTGTGCTGCTTGTTTTTCAGGGGCACCGGAGTGGCTGGAGTGGTCCCGGTCTCCTGCTGGACTTTTTTTTAACCTGGTTGCTGTGTCTGGTTGCTTGGTGTTGTCCCTTATATAATTTGCGGGACTTAAAAACGACAAAACGCCAATTCTTGAACCTGATTTTTTTACCGGTGAGTGGGGCATGACTTCTCGCGGTGCCCGGGGGTAAAAGGAAAAATACCAGTTAATTCTAGCTCTGGTCTTTCAAATGCAGTGTCTATCCCTCTTGAAACAGAACCTACCCCTAAAAACAAGAGAGAGACATTGGGCCATAAAAAACGTTAAATAAACTTGCCGGTGGAGGACCTCCAAAAGATGGAAGCTCTTCGCAACCTTCAGTTGCAAAATTGTTTTCCTCAGCGGGGATGGGTCCTGGAAGCGGGATAAGATCCACAAATAACTCTAATAAAGAAAGTGACTCTACAAAATCAGCCTCGGCCAATTTAATCAAGCAATCTATGACTATGCCTTTAACTAGTATACTTGAAGCAGAAACTGGCTTGACAGATCAAGATCAACGGTCTTTGATAGCAGATACAACTCTATTTAATATTAATACGGAAGCTATCGATCCCTCTGCGGACATTGACCTGTTGACCGATGCTGTCATTAGCCTGAATCCAATTGTAAATGCTCCCCAGGATCACGATATCTGGGGCCCCTCGACTACTGAGATCTCTGGCTTTAAAAATATCAGCACACAACGGTTATCAATTCCAGGATCCCCAGACCCCTTGGGGGAGCACTTTTTCTCGGTTTCAGACGGCTCGAATTCCCCAGCCGAAGTAAGCTCTTCCTCTTCCAGTAACTGTGATCTCTCTGAATCCAATCTTAGCGATATTTCCAAAGGGAAAAATACGGTTCGAAGACAGAAATGTCAGGGGGCAAGAAGCAGAGGAAAGAAACAGGACAAGAAAGATCATCTTAAATGGGACTACTCTGGGTCTCAACTTTCTTTCTCTCACAATGATGAACCCATTAAAACACCCTGTGTCTCACTAGCCCAGCCTGACGAGCCCTCTTTGGCTGCTATTTTGGACTCAATCAAGCAATTTCAGGAGGAAGCTCGGGTAGACAACCAGCAGGCCAAATGTGCTGCCAAAAAACTCCAAGGAAGTATTCGAAAACTTAATAAAACTTGTTCTGACATTTGCGAAAGAGTGACTATGGTAGAAGGACGCACTGAAAGCCTTGAATCGGATGTTGTGCTGCTTAAAAATCAATGTACCTCCCAGGGCGATCGCATGTCAGACGTTCTATGGAAGTTGGAGGAACAGGAAAATAGGCAACGCCGAAACAATCTCCGCCTTCTTGGGATTCCCGAAGGAGTTGAAGGGGAAGATCCTCGGCGCTATATTATAAAACTTCTGAGAGGGGCTTTTCCCGAGCAGACCGAGTGGTGTTGGGATCACGAAGTCCAACGAGCCCACCGCTTCCCCTTTACATTAAAGAAACAGTTTGGCAGCACTAACGAATCTACTAAGCCACGAGCCTTCCTCGTTTTTTTGGGGAATTTCTTGCTGAGGCAGCTTATTTTCGACCAAGCTAGACAGTACTCGCAAAAATCCTTTGAGGGGGTATCCTTTTTTGCCAAGCCTGACTTTTGCCACATTACCGTGGAGCGAAGATGGCGCCTTCGCCAGTTAATTGGTCCATTTCAGCAGCTGGGAGCACAAGTCTTTCTTATGAATCCCGCCAAATTGAAGGTCATCCAGAATGGCGCTTCACGAATTTTTACTTCAGAAATCAAGGCGCAGGAGTTTCTCGATGGACTCAAGGCTAAAAAGTGCTAAAATAACACTTATTTTGTACTAGGATGACCATAGTTATCGTCTCTAGCTGGAGGTCTGTCATTTTAGAAAATTATCTCTATAACTAGATGGTTCTAAGAAATGTATCTAGTCTATTTTCAGTAGAGAGTTACCTGGGGAAGAGGGGGAGAAAAGGAGAGAAAAGGAATGCTCTTTTCTGTGTTCCCTTTTTTCAATTTTTTTTTTTTGTGTCTTTTTTTCCTTCTTCTTCTCTTTTTTTCTTGCTTTTCTTTCCTTTCATTTAGGGTTTTTTTTTTTTTTTTTGCTTTGCCGCATACCTAAACCTAGAAGTATTTTACTTGGTGGGGGCGGGGTGTTATTCAGGTTTCATCATTCAGGTTATTCCTGATTGCTCATGTTTGGGGGGGGAGGGCGGGTGGGGGATTCGGGGGTTAGGACTGGGCTGGGAGGGGGGGTGTCTCTGGGGGGGGAGACTGAGTTTAAATTAGTTGCTCTTGCTTTTGCTTTGTGCCTAATGTTTAACTTCTATGTACAAATTCATATCAAAAGTACATATAGAGTGTCTTATAGTTTGATATGTGTATTTCAAATATTCACTTTGGGTAGGTTTCCATGCTTTTCGATGTGTTTTATTAATATGGGTTATTGGTACATGGGTTTAATGGGTTTATTCGGGATTTTTTACACATACTATATATGTTTTATGCATACGTACTCACAGTGTTTTTTTAATTTGGGGAATCTTCCTACAAAACCCTGATGAATGCAACAAACCTTAAAATTTTGTCTTTGAATATTTGTGGGTTAAATGACATTCGAAAAAGGCAGAAAGTCGCCCAGAGCTTACGGCTGCTGGGGGCCAACATAGTTTGTCTCCAAGAGACACATATTGAAGGCTCTCAGCTGCATCTTTTAAATTCTCTGGGATATAAAGTCATTGGGGGTACAACACAAGGGACTCGAACGAGGGGTGTTGCCATTCTTGCACGCTACAATTATCTTCCTCAGTCTATTCGAGTTAAATCTGACCTCCAAGGAAGATGGATGTTTATAGAATGTCGTATAACTCCTGCCTTCTCCTTTACCCTGTGCTCTGTCTATGGGAGTGTTTTGGATGACCCTAGTGTGATAGACCGGGTTTCTGCAGAATTGGTGCATTGGCCCCTTCCTGTTATTATATGCGGGGATCTTAACATCAATTTACCCACTAATTGGGGATTAAAATCTCAATGTCACCAGACCACCCGCAAACCCAAAGTGCTTCAAGCACTAAAAAATCTTTTACATATTCATGGACTAGTGGATGCCTGGTCCTACTTACATCCAACCTTGCCTGGATATAAATTTTTTCTGCACCTCACAAATCTTTTGCACGCCTGGATTTTTTTTTGGTGTCTTCTTCTTTAATTCACTATAGCGAAATCGGCCTGCTTCCCCGTATTCTATCCGATCACAACCCCTTAAGTCTTAACATCCGGGGTTTGATTACACGTAAAGAAATTCCATCCTGGAGTTTTGAAAGAGCACTTTTGCTGGATGAGGGATACCAAACCCACATGAAACAATGGATAAAAACCTTTCTTGATAACAATCTAGGATCTGCCCCTGTGATGGTAGTCTGGGATACGCTAAAAGCCTGTGTTCGAGGTGAAACCTTACAATTCTCGCTAAATAAAAACAAGCAGGAGAAGGTACAGATGATGGA
The DNA here is from genome assembly GCA_963921515.1 of Calotriton arnoldi. Taxonomy (NCBI): domain Eukaryota; kingdom Metazoa; phylum Chordata; class Amphibia; order Caudata; family Salamandridae; genus Calotriton; species Calotriton arnoldi. The sequence goes on along the minus strand of CAWUFW010009605.1, from coordinate 89,156 downwards.
TTTACAAGCTAAGCTAGCTAAAACTGAGGAAAATCTTATTTTAGTAGTTCAGTCCAAGGGTGAGGTTGACCTGGCACAGTTGGCGGTGGCTGCTGCCAGGGCTGAGATAGGTTCAGTATTGGCCAAAAAAGCTGCCTCTAAGTGGGCTGTTGCTCGAGAAAAAACATATGAGTTTAGTGAAAGGATCGGCCATCAGTTGGCAATGAGAACCAGACAACAGACCACTGCTAACGAAATTCAAAAAATTAAGACATCTACAGGTGCTATAACCAACAACCCAGAAGAAATACGTACAGCTTTTTGTGAATTCTTTAAGGTATTATATTCGGAAGAAGAGGTGGCGTCCCAATTGGGTGGGCAACCGGACCTTAGCAATTATTTGGACTCAATTACGCTATCATCTCTTAGCAGAGAAGAGCGGGAGCAACTTGAAGTCGCTCCCTTATGGGAAGAAATTGCTGGGGCTTTGACTAACCTACCAGACGGGAAAGCTGCCGGGCCCGACTGCATTCCAGTCGAGTTTTATAAGGTCTTCCTCCCTCAAATTAAAAACATTTTTAATGCAGTAGTTACACAAATCTTTCAGGGGGTTACTCCTCCTCAATCTTGGTCTACCGCTAAAATTATTATTTTTCTTAAAAAAGATAAACTGCCAACCGAAATGGGCTCGTACCGTCCAATCACCCTTATTAACGGTGATTCAAAAGTTTATTCTAAAATTTTCGCCACACGACTTTCGGTTAGAATCGAAGGTCTTGTATCCAGGTGGCAGCATGGATTTATCCCTGCTAGGGGCACCACTGAGCACATTCGGAGGGTCATCACTCTGCTTGACGCCGCACAGGTTTCAGGAGACCCGATGGCTGTAATTTTCTTAGATGCCGAAAAAGCATTTGATCGGGTTTCCTGGAACTTTCTCTGGGGCGTCATGCAGAGGATGAACTTTGGGCCTAAAGCCATTCAGGCCATTAAAGCTTTATATCTTACCCCCACGGCCAGGGTGTCAAATAACGGGGGATTGACCGAACAAATAAAAATCACGCGGGGAACCCGACAAGGCTGCCCCTGTTCCCCACTACTTTTCGCTATATATATCGACCCGTTTATTAAAAAACTTGAAGGAAATCAGGCTATACAGGCAGTGAGTAGATTCGGCCTAGAAACCAAAATTATGGCCTATGCCGATGATTTGGCTTTAGTCACGCCGGATCCAAAGAAAACCATTCTAGAAATCGAGGCAGAGGCTCATGTATTTGGTGCCCTATCTGGATATAAACTAAATCAAGGGAAAACTCAAATTATAGTCAATAAAAATATCATCTGGAACGATGGAAGAGTAGTGGCCAAAGCTAAATATTTAGGCATTGACATCCTGGCTGATATCGATCTGATAGTTAGCCAGAATACGGATCCTCTTATTTTAGAGACAAGGAAAGCCTTGAGCCGTCTTAATAATCTACATCTTTCTATTGTTGGGCGTTGCAATTTGTTGAAGATGATTTTTTTCCCAAGAATTTTATATTTGTTTAGGGCTATACCCTTGGAGTTTAATAAATCAACACTCTTAAGGTTCGAAAGGCTATTCTCTCAATTTGTGTGGGCATTTTCCCAGCCCAGAAGGGCTTTTAAATTCTTGTCTTTATCTCGGGAAAGAGGAGGGTGGGATCTACCTAACTTAAAACTATATTATTGGGCTACTGTTTTACAATCTTGTCCCATATTGCTGCAAGACCCCCCCTTAATTCATGCTGTAGGTTTGCCCTCACCTTTTGAACTCCTGCTAGGTCCCGACGCCTGGGGTTGTCTGTGGCGACAGCTGGAATTTGGATACTATAGAAGGGTCAAGTTCAAGACCCTTCTAGGTGTCTATAAAGTTTTTGCAGCGGCACGTAAGAATCTTGGTATCGGGAGACTGAACTTTTACACCCCTGTTAAAAATAATCCTAACTTACCCGATATCTTTGGTCCACCATATTTCCAAACTTGGATAGATAAAGGAGTAAAAAAATTAGGAGACCTTTGTTCATCTAAGGAGGTCTTGCCATTTGAAGTCCTTCAATCCCTTTATGATCTAGATAATAGGGACTCTTTCAAATATCTGGCTGTTAAATCCTTCTTTTCTCGGAAGACAGGGGGGCCCTCAGGTTTTGCCAATTGTGATTTGATCGAGAAACTTTGTGGAACCATACCTCCACGTATTGGTATTATTTATCATTTTTTTAATGGTTTAATGCCCGACGACCTGTTTATAGTTTCAACCAAGTGGCAACAGAAATTGAACATCTCTAATAACGTTTTTTGTTTGGTGCTTAAGTACGCTCAAAATGATCTGTTGTCCGCTAGCCTTCAGGCACAGTTCTTTAAAACCTGCTTCTTTCTATACTTCACCCCTTCTAGGATTGCGAAATGGGGGACTGGGAAAGGTACATATTGTCCGCGCTGTGCTGAATTTAAGGCTGATTCAATCCACATGTTTGCTACATGTGCTAAGTTAGGACCATTAATAAACAAAATTCAAAGCTTCCTTGGTCAGGTGTTATCCCACAATATACTTATAACTCCTTCCATTATTTTATTGGGCATACATGATTCGATAGATAGAAAGAACGGAGGGGCCTTAATTTTCATCGCCATGGCTACTCTTAGATTGTGTATTGCATCTGCCTGGCTGGATCTTAATCCCCCAATATTTACGCATTGGCTAGCTAGGTTTTATTCAATTTACTCGCTTGAAAAGGCAATATACGCTAAAAAGGGACGTCGAGCAAAAAAAAAAAAGGATTAAGCATCTGGGAACCTCTTTCTCGTTGGCTCAATCAGTCAAGCTCTCAAACTAGCTAGGAGAGTGGTTCAGGTTTATTCCTTTACTTTTATCAGTTAAATCAGGTAATATTTTTATCTTTAAATAGGTGCTAATTATCTTGACGCGGTCTTTGTTTCTATGCACTAGTCACTTTATTCTATGTGTCTTAGTAATTCTCTATAATATTTAGTTTATTGGGGTGTTTTTATCCCCTTTTTTTTTTAAAGATGTATTGCTGCACTGGTCACTTTACTACGTGTTTTTTATCAAACTGATCAATTATTGGTACATTGAACTTTGTTATTATGATATTTGTGCACTTATATTATTTATTAATATAGGTTCTTAAGGACTTGGCATCAGCTTTACAGTCTCAGTCTTGGGGGGGGAGAGGGTGGGGAGGGTTGCTGCACTTTGTACAAATGACTTCTCTGTTATTTATTTATTTTTGTCACTGCATTGGAAAAAAAAAAAAAAAAAAAAAAAAAAGGACTGCAACTGCCCTGCAGTAGCAAAGGCCCTCCTTGAAATCTTCGCCAGGGTTGGGTTTCCTAAAGAGGTGGTCTCTGATAGAGGGATTAACTTCATGTCTGCATATCTAAAAGCTATTTGGGATTAATGTGATGTGAGCTACATATTTACTACCCCCTACCCTCAGACCATGGTTTAGTTGAAAGTTTCAACAAAAGCATGAATGGAATGATAATGGGTCTCCCTGAAAAACTCAGGAGATGGGGTGTCCTGTTAAACTGCCTATTGTTTGCATAGAGAGAGTTGCCTCAAAAGGAGGTTGGATTCAGCCCATTTGAACTTTTGCTTGGTGATCCTGTAAGGGGTCTATTGAGTCCTGTAAGGGAAGGATGGAAGATCCTCTCAACGAGTCCAAGCAGGACATAGTGGACTATGTACTAGGCCTGTGTTCACGTGAAGGCAGAGTACATGAAGAGGGCAAACAGGAACCTTGAGGCCAGCCAGGAGCCTATCATGCACTGGTATGACCAGACGCCAGCACTGGTGGAGTACCAACCAGGTCAGCTGGTGTGGATGTTGGAGACTTTGGCTCCCCAGCCCTCCAGGACAAGTGGACTGGGCCCTATCTAATCTTGAAGAAGAAGGAGGATGCCACTGACTTGGTTGACATAGGCACCCCATGGAGTCCTCATAGAGTTCTCCATGTAAATTGGCTAAACCCCACTAGGACATAGCTGACTTGACCATGCTCCAGGTCACTGATGGAGGCCAGGACGAGGAAAGTGAACCTCTCCCTGAACTACTGTCAAACAACCCCTAGGTTAAAGGTATTGCCTTGTCTGACACCCTCACTACAAAACAGCAATCTGACTGCAGCCAAGTCCTAGGTCAGTTTGCTGAGCTCTTCCTCATGCCTTCTGGTCAGACACCATGGTGTATCCATGTTGTAGACACTGGTGACAGCCTCTCTGTCAAAAATAAGATTTGCAGGTTGTCAGACCAAGTTAAGGCTTGCATTAAGATTGAGGTCAGCAAAATGTTAAAGCTTGGGATTATTGAACCTTCTGATAGTCCCTGAGCTAGCTCTGTGGTACTGGCCCCCAAACCTCATTCCAAAGGTGAGAAACCCGAGCTGAGGTTCTGTGTGGATTGCAGGGATCTCAAAGCACTTACCAGAACTGATGCTCTCCCCAATTCAAGAGCAGGTGAATTGATTGACAAGCTGAGTGCAGCCAAATTCTTGAGTACCATTGATTTAACATCAGGGTACTGGCAGATTGGACTCACCCAGGGAGTAAAGGAGAGGCCAGCATTTTTGTCCCCATAAGGCAACTACCAATTCAAAGTGATGCCTTTTGATTAAAAAATGTACCTGCCACCTTCCAGAGGTTGATGAAAAGTTATTTCAGGGTTGGATGTTTTTAGTGCAGCATGTCTAAATGATATAGCTATCTTTAGTACCACCTGGGAGGATCACCTGGTCCACCTCAAGGAAATGTTACAGGCCTTGTATAAGGCAGGCCTAACTATAAAGGCCAGTAAGTGCCAAATAGGGCAGAGCTTTGTTGTGTACTTGGGACACCTTGTAGGTGGAGGCCAAGTCCATCCTCTACAGCCTAAGATCCAGACTAATCTGGACTGGGAGGCTCCCAAAACCCAAACTCAAGCAAGGGTCTTCCTTGGCTTGACTGCGTTCTAAAGGAGGTTTTTGAAGGGTTGTGGGACCATTGTGGCCCCACTCACTCAACTTACCTCGAAAAAACAGCCTAAAAAGGTTGTCTGCACCACAGAATGCCAAAAGGCCTTTGACACCCTGAAGGAGGCTATGTGCCCAACACATGTACTGAAAGCACCTGACTATGGCAAGGAGTTAATTGTCCGAACAGAAGCTTCCAAAAAATAGGATTGGGGCAGTGGTGGCACAAACAAATGATGAGGGCCAGGATCAGCCAGTTGCTAATATCAGCAGGAGACTCCTCCCTAGAGAACAGCGTTGGAGTGCCATTGAGAGGTAAGCCTTTGCTGTGTTTGGTCCCTGAAGAAGCTGAGACCCTACCTGTTTGGGACCCACTTCACGGTTCAAACCGACCACCGGCCTTTTAGATGGCTGATACAGATGAGAGGAGAAAACCATAAACTGTTGAGGTGGCCCATTTCCCTACAGGGTATTGACTTTACAGTAGAACACAGACCAGGGACTGACCATGCCAATGCAAATGGCCTTTCCAGGTTTTTCCTCTTAGATGATGAGAACTACCACGGGATAGGTTAGTTGCTCATCACCTTTTTTTGGGGGGGGGGGGGGGCTGGAAGTGTCACGTAGGATAGTGCCACTTTGTGTATGGTGGCCCCCCACTTACTCCAAATGCTGATGGTTATGATTCTGCACAGACTCCAGTGCCTGTGCTCTCTCCCAAAACTGTTATGTTCAACTTAGTAATCCCGAATTGGCAAAGACTTTACTCCCCTTATAAGTCCCTAGCATATGGTACCAGGGGTACGTAGGGCATAGGTGGAAAAGGGGTCCCCAGGGCTGCAGCACGGTTTTGTGCTACTCTAGGTGATGCAAGCAAACTACTGACAGCAGGCCTGCCATTTCAGACTGCAGGAGCAGTGCAAACTGCTCGAACTCAACTGTGCCTTCACCATGTGTGGCACAGTCAAATGCACTGCCTATATGTCAGTAAACAGTAAACAGATAAAGATTCCTACAAGGGATCATTAATAATGGCATTATTGGAATCGCGAAGACGGTGTCTAATACGTTGTTGTTGCTTTGTGGTATGAATCCTACTGGGAGGATCTAAGTTATTGGAGTGACACTTTGTTGATGATATATACCAATTGAATCAGAAAACTACTTACCTGATATTGGATTTGTAAGAAGAATTGAATGTTATTCTGACTACTATATGAGTGAATACACAATGCTGCACTGAGGCTTCAACCATTGTTAAGAGATACGTGGATTTGCACACAAAAATTCAAACCCTGATCAAGTCCGCATGGACCAAACGCATTGGCTGGGCTGATTAACCTATGACCATAAAGAATACCAATAAAAAGAAGAATTTTTAAAGGAATACGTGACTCCGTGTGATATAAATGTTACCCATGGAATTGGTGTTGATCAAATGATTTTGTTTGGTACACTGTGATATGTAATGTTGCAAAAGTAGGAATGATATATAACAAAGATACTGAGCGCTCCTGGTTAGGTTTTTATATATATCATGTTTACACAATGATTCTTTGGCAGTGGGGTCGTAAACAGTTGAGCGTTCAGATCTGTTTTGAAAGTGTATATTCATACTAGTGCCACCACAGAATAGCCCACACCGCTTTGTTCCTTTTGTTGCCATGATCCCCAATATCTAGGATTTAAGGGACACCCCTGACACCAGAACCTAAGATCTGAGCAACTTACTTCAAAGAAGGACCAAGAAGAGATCCATGTTACCCGACAACAGTACTTTGCCCACAGCACCAAAGCAAACAAGCATTTGCAATGCAATAGGTCTCGCATTTAAGAGAGTTTGAGCTATTGGCATTGTAAATGACAATGCCTTTTATTTAGGTTTTGTTTTTAAAACAGATAAATAAAAGGCATTGTCATTTACAAGGCCAATAGCTTAAACTCTTGCAAATGAGAGACCTATTGCATTGCAAATGCAAACTATAATTTTTTCTAAAAGCGTTAGTAGAGAGCGTGTCCTGCCTGCAACAGCAGGTAGGACAACCCTATTTGAGAAAATTGTGCTCGGAGGCTGTAATTAAAGCCTACCGAGCAAAAACACTCGTAACAGGGGGTGTCGCCATGGGAGGTTACAAAATGAAACCAGGCAGTACTAAGGAGGGACTACTAAGCCTTTACCCAATGAACAGCCACAGTTTACAGTGGACAATGACACAAGCCAATGACAAATATCGGCGGAGCTTCAAGTCCGTACCTCAATACACCATGCCTCGCAGAGCAGCACATGTGCTGCTCAGACTCGACCTAAAAAGGGGCAAGAAAGAAAGGAGAAGGAGCAAAGATGAAGAAAGCAAAGGCGGAGACAGGATTACTCAGGAAATAAGGAATGACAGGGAGGCGACCAATGAAAAGGCGACTGGCAAAGAAAAAAGGAGAGAAGGAAGATTGAAATAATAAGAGAGGTGGAAGGACAACAGAAGTAACTTGGAGGGGGGCATAAGAAAGGAGGGGCAAGAGGGTAATCATTGAGATGTAGTTAGAGAATAGGAAGGTAGGGATCAAGAGAAGGAACGAGCAGGCCAAAGAAAGGAGTATTGAGAGAGAAAAGAGATGCGAAAATGGTAGTAAATGAGGAGTAATATGTTGCTAAATGCATCAGATTTCCCCAATTTATAAAATTGAGGGACGAACATCTCAAACCTGCCATGTATTGATGAGGGTCTCTCTTTTCACTTCGCGCTCTCTCCCCATGCAGTGTGTGTGTAGGTGGGGAGGGGGGGCTGGTATGACAACCTGGTACAGGGTTGTGGATTGCCCCCTTCCCTAGCCCAAATGGCAGGAAAGCATTGACCAAGTTTCCAGAGTACTTGTGCACATTCCTTTATGATGGAAATTAGGCAAGGGAGGCGTACAGAATCAAACGAGGGCTGTTTAGTGTGTTTACTGTAGTGGTCGCTGCTTGGGAACTTCGATCATTAATCCGAAAGGTTAATTCCAAGGTTAAGCCAAACGGGCTGCAAGCAGCAACCTAGGGGTTGGCGATTGCTACTACCTCCAAATGCGTATAAATGGAACACTAGTAACAGCAATTTTCGAGAGGCAGTAACAGTGTGTGTTGGTGATGTTTGTGTGTGTCTGCAATAGCAGCGTTTTATCTTAGCAGCATTTTAATACATTTCCATGTGTCTTTCAAAGAGGCAGCATAACCCCAACATTTACCTACAAACGTTGTTTTCCACAAAGCGCCTACCGCTGTAAATACTGCAGCTTCAGAAGAAGCAGGGACTGCGCTGAAAAATACTGATACATATTGATTTGTCGAAACAGCATTTACAGACATCTAAGGAGTTATACTGCTGACATTAGCGCCTGCGAAAGTGGGGTTTAAGGCCTGCTAAAGTAAGGGCCGTTTCTGGCCTACACAACAAACTAACATTTCACAAGGGGGGGCAAGAGCTTTCCGTCACCCGCGGAGGCGGACAAAGATGAAGCTCAAGAAGTCCCTGACAGCCGCTGGTAACCAGATATTGACTGACCTCGAACGCCAACAATGCCAGTCACTGGGCTGCAAACAGTAAGCTGTGTGTTACAGTGTGGTGCTTCGTGTCCGAAATAAGAATGCTTTACTGTCAGGGTCGGCGGGCCTACTGGAAATCAAGCGGATTCATGCTCGGTCCAGCCTCAAAAAGGAGGGCTGCATTTTTTATACAACTCGAACCGAAGTTATAGGGGCGTGTTACAAGAGCACAAGTTACATTACATATGGACACGCGGGGTGGCGGGGGACTCTAAGTGATTTGCCCGGAATCACGGGATGTTGAGCCAAGGCCAAGACTCCAACCTGGTTCCCCAGCTCCAAGGTCTGCAGCTGTGGCCGTAACGCCGCATCCTCTTTTCAGATGCACAAATCTCTCTCGAAATATTTACTTTGTTCAATTCTATAACCCAGTTGAACTAAAAAGAACTTTTTGTTTAAATGTTTGAAATTCTTTTCTGCTACCTCATTTTAATAACACGTGCACTGTAACGATTACTTCATTAAATAGTACTCAGCTAACTGACCTGGGTAGCGAGGGGGCTCCCTTGCCGCGAGTCCAGCACGTGACTTCCAGCTCACCGCGTGGCTCGCGGCACAAATTCCACCGCACGCGCAATGCAGGGGAGGCTGTTCCCAGGCCACCCCTCCTGTTGCCTTCGCACGCCGGATCAGACCGCATTGTGCCAGAGAGTGAGTGACAGACAGGTCAGCCAAGGAAGCTGGGTGTCAAGCAGGCTACCACAACATGCACCGAGGCTGTAGACGCGGGTTCCTCCTTCAGTTTTGTGTTGGCACCTCTGGTAGGAAGTGTGTCATGCGTCTTATTAGATATCGGGAAGTGAATGCATATAAAGTTATTTGTGCATATTGATCTGTGATTTGATCTGCAAATGCTAGTTCTGGGAATGGAGAGTACATTGGTGCTAAAGTTTCTAGAGTGAGAATTTACAATCAGGACATTCGTAGGTATGTATTTTGTTAGTGGTTTGATGTCATGAGTGATGCAAGCAGGTGATATAATAGGAAGACCAGCATGAGTGTGATTTGTAATTGTAATCTGTGGTATTTGTTGTAATAACAGACATTTTTTGGGGAAACTCATCGTAGGACGAGGTACCCACCATTAAGAGTAGAAAGTGTTCAGTGTCATTGTATACAATTACACGTACGCGTGCACATTAAGAGACAGGGAGGGAGGGAGCGAGCAGGATGCGTGCGTGCACATCTGCTGTCCCTTGTGCTACCGCCACGAGCCATACGCATGTACGCGTGCACATTGAGAGACAGGGAGGGAGGGAGCGAGCGAGCAGGATGCGTGCGTGCACATCTGCTGTTCCTTGTGCTACCGCCACGAGCCGTACGCGTGTACGCGTGCACATTGAGAGACAGGGAGGGAGGGAGCGAGCGAGCAGGACGCGTGCGTGCACATCTGCTGTCCCTTGTGCTACCGCCACGAGCCGTACACGTGCACATCTCCTGTCTTCCGTACGCGTGCACATGTCCTGTCCCTTTCCCTTCGGCAAAAAAATCGACAACAATAGATCTCGCCAAGGCGAGCAGTGCATGCGCTGCATCGCTAGGCGAGACCTAAAAATGGTTTGTGCCGAAGCACTACCGAAACACGGAAAAACTGAAGTATAAACCATGGCAGTAATTGCAAATCCGTACCTCATATCAATATATATGGTCTTTTTTTTTTTTAATAAGCGCGTTAAGTCTCATCTCAGTCGTGTCTGGGCGCTGTAAGTAACAGGTGTTAATGTGTATTTTCTCATCTTCTCATATGAGTCTGTCCTTCCTTCTCCCTTGCTGAAATGGTGTGAGCCCTATAAAAAGCACTCTAATACAATTAAATAAATCAAAGAGGAAGGCGATAGAAGGAGGAAGAAACAAACGGGGGCGGGGGGGGCATACGAATTGTAATTGCATTTATATATATAGCTCTTACTACCCCTGAAGAGGCACTGAAGCGCTTTTCGGCAAGTAGCACGCTACTCCGGAACTCAAAAAGGATTAGTGGTGAATTACTGTAGGGAAATATTAAATTAATTTGAGCGGTGGACATGTGAGTCTGTTAGTTGGATTGAAAAGTGTAGTAGAGGGATAGAAGAGGGAAGGGTCTAGAAGGTGTTTATTTGGAGATCATAGTAGTAGGAAGAGGTTTGGGATGAGTAAAAGAGAGATGGCGGGGTAAGAGTCTCTAGAAGTGGATTAGGGAGAAAGATGAGGTGTTGGATGAGTCTCGGAGGGATACATGAGGGAAGGGTTTAGAAAGGCTTGTTTGGGAGATCTGAATAGTAAAAGAGGTTTGAGATGATGCAAGGATGGGTAAGGAGGTAAGAGTCTAGAAAGGGTTATTTTGAGGAGCATAATAGAAGAACGGGTTTGGAGATGAGTCAGAGAGTGTAGGTAGAGGACTTATTGAGAGAGGTATAGAGTAATAAATAGGGTAGTGCATTGGAGAGAGTAGTAGAATGAGGTTTGGGAAGAGTCAGAGAGTGGAGGTAGAGGATATTTTGAGAGAGGTGTAGGGTGAGATATAGGGTAGTGCATTGGAGATGCTGAATTAGGAGTAAAGTAATAAATATTAAGATATATAAGCACATGGAACGTATATATGTAAAAGGAAGGTAATATATCTAGATATAAGTTGTATTTAATAAACTTAGACTCTCAAGTGTTGCTGTACCTTAAGCTAATTTATTTGCTTTTATTCTTTTATTTCCTTTTAATAATTCAATAGTGAAGCAATTGTAGACAAATAGTTATGATAAAAATGTACTTATTTATGCCGTGACCTATATAAAGTGAGAAGAGTAAAGACAGAAAGATAGGAATAGGAGTTTGAAGTTGAAAGTAGAGAAATATATAGAACTAGAGAGGCTTGACATGAAGATATATATAAAGAAAGAGCTAAAGGGGGGAGTGAAGGAAAAAGAGAAGAGTTAAAGACAGGAGAGAAAAGTGGAATTTGAGGCACAGAGGAAGAAATGAGGAAGAAAGGGAAGGCAGAGATACAGGAGAGGAGGGCAAAGGCAGACAGATATGAGAAAGCGAGGTCGCTTCGGTTCACAAAGATGAACGGGGTTACCAATTCTGATTGAAGATACTGGAGGATTTTCATCAATTCTTGAAAAAGATACAACCACTTTAAATGTATTACATCCTTTCTAAGACGGGTTTTTCTGATTTCAAGAGCTACTTTATATTAATTTCCTTAATGAATTGGTTTGTATTAGAATATTAAGGGCAATCTTTAAGGGTTTTGTCGACTTGGGCATGACTTTAAATGTATTACCCATTTTCATCTAATTCAAGTCCTCAGGATGCCACACAATACTGACTTACATGTTAAATGTTCAGAAACAGAGGCACTCAAAAACGGTACAAAGCCCAACCTTCGTCCACTAGTCAAATAGTTCCAAAAGAAAGTTTGAACAAGCATTGCCAAGGGCAAATTCTTTTGCTCTTGCATCTAGATTTCCTCAGTCTTCCAACAACATTTGACATGGAATTCAAAGTCTACCCAGCCTTTCACTTCCATTTAATGAAAGACATGATAAGGGTGACTTAGTGAATGCTGAGCGGTCAAGTGTGAAATAAAAAATAGCACATATGCAGATAGGACTTGAAATTGTAGCTTTAATTCCTAGATGCTTGTAATCATAAATAAATCCCCAACCTCAACTGTCTCAATGCAATAGGGACAGTCAAAGGACTGCTCCCCCTATTTAAATATATTTCCTCAGTGAGATCTGATAATTTTCTTCTTAATTTGCTTCACCTTACTATGTGTATACTTCTCTGGCTAGCCAGTGACCTTCAGCTCTCTGTAAGAGGCATGGGAGAGGGCAGGAGATAGGTTAAGAGAAAGTGGTGAGACTGAGAGAGATGAGGAACAGAGATATAAGAGGAAGGTAAAGAGAGTTGAGGAATAGTGACATGGAGAGGGAACAAGAGAGGTGAGGACAAGAGAGAGAGGAAGTTGCATTAGGTGAGGTAGATAAAAGAGAGATACAGGGAGGTGAAATGGAAATAAAGCAGCGAGTTGAGGTAGAGAGAGGGGTTAGAGGGGTACAGGTAGTCATAAAAGTGGCGGCAAGACAGGTGAGGATGTAAGAGACAGGTTCAGCAAGGTGGGGTAAGGAAGTATAATGAAAGAGAAGTGGGAGAAACAGAGGTCGAGGTAGAGAGTGTAGATCGATAGTTGGTGATAGGTGCATAGAGATCGAGAAGGGGTGAGGTAGAAGAGGTGAGGTAAATTAAGGAAAGAGGTATGAGAAAGGAAGACATGAGAGGCAGAGAGAGGTAGAGAGAGGTGACATAGAGCTAGTCAGAGAGAAGGAGAAATATAGAAGTGACTTGGAGAAAACTATGGATTTTGTGATTGGTAAAATAGAAACAGAAGGGATACAACCAGAAAGAGATTGAGGGGTGAATTGAAGAAAGGTGAAGCAGTGAGTTGAGAGGTAGAGAGAGAGGGAGAGAGAGAGAGAGAAAGAGAAAGAGAGAGAGAGAGGGACAGAGAGAGGGGGGCGAGAGAGACAAGGTAGAGGGAGGTAAGAGTAAGTTTGAGGGGGTACACAGAAGCAGAAAGTGCGGTATAGAGGGGTAAGCTATATAGGGAAAGAGATGATAGAGTCAGAAATAACTGACTTGGAGAAAAAGGGGTAAATAGAAAAGTAGAGTGTAATGACTTGGAAAAAGAGTGAGGCAGAGTCAAAGATAGAGGTAGTCAGAGAGTGGGAGAGAAAATGAGAGACAGAAGGTGAAAGATGAGACAGAATATTCTCTCTGCCATAGTCACTTTATCACAGGGTCCCTTGGAAGGTTGAAGTCCAGGGCAGTTTGCCTCTTTACTAGGCCTGAGAGAAATGTCTGCTACTCCAGTGTAATCTTGCTTAATTTTGTGAATTTTGCATTATGCTTGTTATGTGAAATTCCATAAATTATGCTGTTATGTCATTTGGCATAATTACACTGCGTCCACTGCAAAATTTTATAGCAGCACCACAAGAACAATGTGAACAACCAGAATCCGAGTGGCTGTTTTTTGCAGCACTTGTGTCTTTGCAGTATTTTTTTTAGCAAGACACGCTAAAATATAGCTCTAAATGCAGGTTTTGCACTTTACGTAATTTTGCTTAATTTTTGCCGAATTACCCATAATTGCACAAAAGCAAATTACGCAAGTTTACACACTCTTACACTTTAATCATGCCTTAAAACGTCTCCGAAAATATCGTGAAGTTTTTGTGTGTATTCCAGGACACTATATGTCGATCTTGGTGGCTTTGAAACCCCTGGAGAGCTGCAGGAGGCAACACACACTGCCATGGATAGTGAGGCGGGCACCCACCCAGACAGGGAGGAGACTGCCCGACCACTGACAAGCAGGTGTGAATGGTGGCAAACACCAGGCAGAATCTACGCGGCGGCGCAGATGCCCACCGAATATTTACGGCCTAAAGCGTCAGAGAGTCTGCAGAGCGCCGCGGGCACAGTTCCATCTGTGAAGTCATGGCGGCTCGCAGTGACGGCCATCGCCAGCCATCCCATTACTTTCAATTATTAATAACGACGCAGCAGCCAGTTCACAGCCAAAGGCCACATTCTGCAAATCTCTCTATTTCTTCCTTCGTATCACCGAGCGATTCTCGCCCTCGCACCTTCTCCAAAAGCCATCACCAGGGGAAAGCATGCGTGAAACATGGATTTAGCGTTCAAGCAGGTTGATCGCAGTTACAGAAGAAGGGCACGTGATTAGTTCCAGGAAACTGGAAAAAGGAATAGAGAGAGAGAAAGAGTGAAACAATTATCGAGGGGGTGAAGAAGAAAGAGAACACACCTATAGTATATCTGTGGCATTCTCTATGTACCATAAACACGCCTTGTACTGGCGCCTCGTTTTCTTGCGTAGCATGCTTAATTTGAGCTAGGGCTCCATGTTTTAAGCACACTTGAGAATTAAGACGTCTGTCATGTCTTTCATCGAGAAATCCCTCTTTTCATCATAGGGTTGCTAGAACTAATGATCTGTACCTTTCCCTCCTGACTGTCCACTGTCCATAGGAGCACACGTAGCGCGCATCTCCGTTTCATAGGTCCCTCCTGGGAGCATTTTGGATGAGCATTCACCTAAGTAAAGAGCACTGCAGGAGTTATGGAGGTTACTCCCCACTCAAAGGGCGAGAAGGCGAGAAACGGACTTGATATGGAAGGAAAGGCCTGTAAGCTCTTAGACTCACCCCAGCATTGGCAGGTTCTAACACATGCCACACTCAATGTTCAGCCAGAGGCACCCACCGCTCCCTTCCCTTTGATAAGGCTCTAGGAGGCAAGTGCATCGAGCAAAAGTGAACCAAAAGACTGAATCAAAAGTGGGAGAATATACGCCTTAAAACGTAGCGGGGACAGGGCTGCACCCTGGGGTCCCAGAAAGAGCACAGAGAGGACTCAAAGAAAAGAAACAAGCGCGCGCGCCTCGCACGGCAGCAGGGGGAGGGGAGAAAGGAGGGGGCTTGCGCGATTCCCTTGCGGGAGCGAGCAGCAAGGCGCGATAATTGCTACCATATGGCGCCAGCTGCTCGCTCCCGCAAGGGAATCACCAAACGTGCACGCGTTGCCATTGAAGGCAATGGAACGCGTGCACGTTTTTGGCTGAAAAGCCGAAGCGATTCCTAACGGTCTTTTTGCCTATGCAGCGCATGCACGCTGCGTAGGCGAGACCTAAAAAGGGATACTCTGTCCATGTGACAACAGACTTGGAACTGCATGAACGACCCTCGTCCTTGGCTAAAACTCAGCACTCCCGAAGAGAGGGACCCTGTGGAAGCCAGAAGCATCCTTAGTCTCCCCTGGACTGGTGCCACTAGTCCACTGCAAACTGCAGGTTAAAACACTCACCGGATCCTAAGAATCGCTGGCCATCGGGCCCTCCATGGGATCCCCAAAATCTAGGTGGTCCAATGCATTGTATGAGTTGCAGTGTTGCCTGCCCCAAAGTTTCAGGCCGCTAGGTCACTCCTCTGGACCCAGTGAAGTTCCAGAAGCTTTTCGCTGTGCTTACCGCTGCCAAGGCTTGCTGGTCACCAGTAAGGTAACCGACCCCCACACTCAACTCTGCATCTACAGAGAACACCGCGCAAACCTCATCCAATGTCAGCAGCTGTGTATCTGTTGTGTTTTTGCATTGTTTGTTGCCGCACCATGTAAGCAGTAAAATCAGCGCGGCTCCCATTCAGCACCAAGGCGAGCCAGAACAACTCTGCACCCAGACTCCACGGGCTAGGTAAAATTGAACTGACTGTTGTGGCTTAGTCCTGGGGCCCGCATGACCATAACCCTGTAAGAGTTTTACGTAACTCGACCTGCAAGTGACCGATTGTCACTAGTGGTTTTTGCCTTTGAGCACAATGTTTATGTATTTTACTGCACTGATTTAATATTGCTTAAAAAATCTATAACTCCTGTTATATGTATACTATTCCATTCCTTTTGGTGTCTAAATTAAGATAAACATGCACTTTATTTTTATAAATTGGTATCAGATTTCTCTCGAGACGTGTCAATTACTTATCATCCATATTGGTACTCTAACATGCTTAAAACATGTTCCTCTAGTAAAGCCTGAATGCTCTTTGCCACTCTACCAGGACTGAGCTAGGATTTATTAGTGTGAATCCAAGGACCATCTTTGGGGTATTGCAATAATATTACATGGTAAGACTACTCAGCCATTCTACGTAATATTCCACTTTGCTACAAATACCAACCATTGTGTGTGCATACATATATCAGGGACAGAGAGAGGAGGGAGGCTTTATATATACCACTTGTGAATGAGAGATTCTCTGACAGGTTTGTCTGACTGTAAACACTCCTTTCTATATAACTCATTCAGAGACACGTTGCAGCTCTACTTTCCTCGAAAAAGGTTGTATCTACCTTTTCGGTCAGAAGATCTATCGGTTTGGTACCAGGGAAATTTTGAACTTTGTTGCAAATGACAATTAGGCACAAACAGGAAGTGCCTTACCCACACATTTTGATGTTGACCTCACTTTATTTTGACCTTAAAACTGGTATTTGTTGTTGATTTCACTGCATCTATTCTGCAGAAGAATCATTTCACAACATACAAAAACATATGCTATTATCATCGCCAAAAGCATGGTGTTAATGCACTAGAACAACATTCTCAAATCTGGTAGTTACTCTGCTGTCACACATTATGATTAATTTTCCCGTGCAAAACGTTAAATCGGGAGGTAAATCCCTGTGAAATAGGTGGATTTCTCATAGAATGTTTTGTGGAGCACTTAGGGAGTGGGGAATGGTGAAGTCAACACTCAATGAAAAATATCTTATATATGAAGTAGAATAATGAAAAGATGGAACTTTTATCTACAGTGGTAAAACACCTTTCAGAACAAACAACATCTACAACTTTACACTTGTAACTGAATAGAAGGACATCAGCACTCACTTACCCGTGGAGAACGGCAGTGCAAATACAGGTGATCAGGGAGTCTTAATATTAATGGCTGTAGGCTTTTCATTTCTTACCTATAGGAATTCTGTCCAGTATAAAGAAATATCTTAACTGGGAGGGATTTAACATGTCAAAGCCTGTGAAATCACAGGGCTCTACGTTTACCAAATTATCGGGTAAGTAACTGGGTTGCACCTCCACCCAAAATGTATTTGGGTAAAAGTCATCCTCTCCGATGGAGTAAAGCATCAGAGCCAGGCTTTGGTTCAACACGGCCATGAATGGGGGTAGCTCAGAGGCTTGCGACAGTCTTCTTCGATAGCTGCAACGCACAAAAAGAGAGATGCAAGCTTTGCTGTAAGGGGTTGTAAATCACATTATTGCTAAAATATCCACCTGCAAATAAAATTGACTCTACAATACTGACTACCACTATATTGTTCTAATGCCTGGATGTGGAGTTAAGCATAGTAACTTTATACTTCCATATATGTACTGGCCCAATGGTGTGTGAAGGGTGGCACTGATGTAACCCCCCCTCCCCCAGTCTGCGGAAACCTTCTCTGTTGGATGTTACATGGGATCCAAAATGGATTTAGTTGGAAGAATATATTCAACCTATAGCCCCCTGATGGATGTATTGCCTCAACAGGCATTGGTGAATAGAACATGTTGGGACAACGAATCAATATCAAATGTGCAAATGTTAACACAAAATAAGTGATTGCTGTTCATCGAACAATCAAATTCAATTCAAATAATCTGTTTTGTACATATAAGCAATGAAGATTAGGATTTTCAAATCTCCATAAAGAGATATGTGGATTATCTAGCCGAACATATTTGATCACATTGTTTTCAAACCAAGGGTTCTGTATTAAGATAGTAGGAAGGGAGGGGGTTTGGAGGGGATGGGGGGGTGGGGGGCACGCTTTATAATGTAGTTGTCCAGTTTCAAACATTTGCCCACTGAGACCTTTAATGATTACCAATCGCATTGTTCATTATTGAGCTAATCTTCTCGAGGACAAAGCATACCTTTAGAGGGCAAAGCACAGATATACAGAAAGCGCAAAGCACTCAATGTGATAACTGGAAAAGTTGTCATACATTGCAGAGAGAGCATTGACTTACTAAGCAGCATTGGGTAATGATTAAAATAAGTTAATTTAAATAATGACTATGGGAGTTATTTAGTGTTTGTCGGGCTGTACTTCATTCCTCCAGACCAGTGGAGGCGTGTGCGTCACCCCTGATGGGCTTCACCCTGTCAATCAGTCAATCAATTGCACTTTATTCGGTTATTGTTACCATCAAAGCATACAATTGCAATAATACCTAATATCCACATTAACAAAAACGCATTATATATGTACATTAAACATTATTAAAAACGGGCGAGTAATTTATACCACCCCAATCGCTTTTTATAGGAACAAGTGTAAAAAGAACATAAGAAAGCAAAGACCAATAGGTACACAAAGGATCACTCATACAAATGGTTATACAATGCTCTCCAATATCAGGGTGACGACAACCATTGTCTCACCATGTGTGCAGTTCAACTGCAGGAGCTAAAAACACTATAAAATGTATCATCTCACTATTAAGACAGTACAGATATGTGCAAAAGTACCAACTTAAAACTGAAGTGCTGAAAAAAGTGCAAATAATTAGTTTTTTGCCTAGATGATTGAATATGGCAATACAAATTCAAAAAGTGCATGAGCTTAAAAAATGCAAAAAGACATATCTGTACCGGAGCAAAACAAGTCTCTGGACAAGTGCTAAGGTGGTTCTAATTACATCAGCACCCGCTGTTGATACAATAATTATAACAGGAGCTTGTTCCGCTTGCACCAGACATTTAACAAAAAACGTCTCTCAGTTTATACAATTGGACCTGAAGTGTCTGTTTTAGAGATTCTCCGAGCTACTAAATAATGAGAAACCCCCAGGTTCAAACACACTGGATGTATCTACTTGCGGCGGATACCATGATATGCTGGACAGGAGAACAGAATATGTTCCTCTGACTCAGGAAGTGATCTGCAAGCTGGACATGAATCAGCGGTCTGGCCTTTGCTCCATCTGTTTTTGAGTACTTACAGAAGTAGATTACCCAGTCTGAAGCGAACATACAGGCTCTTGGCTAATGGAGGTGGAATGATATGGGCTTGGTAGGCTCTCTACCTATCTATTTTCTACCTGCACATTCGATTCGATTTTAAATTATTACAACCCTGTTTTTTAATTGAACATACCTGAATTGTTTTTAATGTCCTGCTTCTGAGTGTGTTATACTCAGTATTTTAAAAACGGTGACTTAATTTCTGTGTATTGCTTGTGATCGAACTTGCACTTGCACTTTTAGTCCACAGTGCTCTTTTCCCTGGGAGGCCATTTTGTAGTGCCGCACGTTCCTATCTAGTTAGCGGTCCAGCTTTTACACAGCGTCTCGCCTCGGACCACTATTTAATGGCCCGGGAGCGGATGCGCAGCGGGCACGCCAATGGTGCCCCGGAGGCACGCGAAAAGGCAAGCCCGTCTGCGCCCGTCCTCGCCCGACTGGGACCAGGGGCCACGACCCCTGGCCCAACTAACACTATGAGATTAAGCTACTCCGCTAAACAACTGTCAGAGCTCCGCCAGACCTCTTCTTCCAACTGTAAGACAATTAAATTAGATGAAGCTCTCTCCGACTGCCAACACTGCAGGTTCTCTCTCACTTGCGCAACAAAAAATGAATACAACGGAAGGGTTCGACCTAAAAACAGTGAACCAGGGATACCTAATCATACTGACTTACTGGGGAAGATTACGCATAAAGGTACACCCTTACTGCATCAAGATTTCACATTTTATAGCATTAATTGTCGATCACTGCCGAAACACAAAGCTGATATTTTTGATCTTTTGCTGAATAACCAACCTGATGCTGTCTTTCTAACAGAGACCTGGCTACAAGATAGCTCAGGTCATGACGTGGCAGCAGCACTTCCAGCTAACTATTCCATCTTCAGAAAGGATAGGAAATTAAAGCTGGGGGGGGGTGGCATTGCAATTACCCATAAAAGCTCTTTTGAATGCAAAATTGAGGATTTATCTGCCACTGACTGTGAAGCTTTATTATTTAAAATCACGCTTACACCTAAGTTCACTTTTACTGTTATATTAGCTTATCGTCCTCCGGGCCCAGTTGGACCTTGGGCACTGTCCTTCCCCGACCTAATAACCCCTCATTTTTTGAATGCTGCCAACTTTACCATTTTGGGTGATCTGAATCTTCACTTAGATGACCCTAAGTGCACTAAAAGTGCGGCATTCATTGCTGACCTTGAAGCGATGAATATTCAACTTTGCAATTCAGGTCCCACCCATTTAGCAGGCCACCTGCTTGATCCTATTTTCTCTAATTTGTCTGATTTTAGCTGTCCCCCTGCTTTTCCCTTGTGCTGGTCTGATCATTTTGTTGTTACTCTTCTGCTGAAAGTCGCACCCTGCCCCCCGGTAGTCTCGACGGGATTAAAACCTGAAGTCAGAAATTGGGCAAAGCTCGATGTAGGAGCCTTAAACAATCTTCTAGCTGACAGCAGACCAGCTGTCAAACAGATTGCAACCTCGGATCTTGGTTCTATCCATAGTTGGATTTTACAGGCAGTGGATACCTGCCTCCCTCTATCCAACAAACGCTTCAATAATCATCGGCCTCCAGCCCCATGGTTTACTGAGAGGCTTAAGAAAGAAAAATCTAGATGTAAAACTCTAGAAATACAATGGAGGAAACACTACCAGATAGATGCCAAAGTGGCCTACAAAAAGGCCCTAAGTGATTACCACACTCTCTGCAAAGCAGCTCGAGCTGAGTTTGTTTCTCATAAAATTTCTCAAGCTCAAAATTGCTCAAAAACTCTTTTCAAGGTGGTTAAAGAACTATCTGGGTCTGAAACTCAGACCACCCCTCTTTTTCTTACTGGACCGTAATGTGAGGACCTTGCCCACTACTTTGTGGATAAAATTGAAAAAATACACTCTGCACTGTCCAGTGAAAATTCGCTAAATACTTCACACATTACAGACACCACCCCTAATGCTACCAGTGCCGGGATGATGGAGACCCATAGTAATTTTAAATACACCGATAAGCTGAAAGCCTGGTCTCCCTTGTAATTCAGTTCTTTCAACCAGCTTCTGGCAAGCATTAAATCTGGTTCCCCGTGACCTTCTTCCTATTTTTGTGATGAAACAGCTTGACGCACCTATACTCTCGTTGATTATGGACTTCCTTAATGCTTCCTTGCAGGAGGGTTTTGTTCCCCTGGAATGGAAACATGCCATGGTGTTCCCTCTTTTAAAGAAAATCACTGCTGACCCGACTAAGCCATCGAATTTCTGTCCTATCTCGTTGCTCCCAGCCTTTTCCAAAATCCTCGAAAACATGTTAATTCCCAGTTGACCTCCTTTGTCGAGTCTCAGAACTTTCTTCACACCTCTCAATCGGGGTTCAGAGCTGGATTCTCTACTGAATATACTCTACTAGGAGTCACCAAAATGTTGAGGCACCGGTTGGACCAAGGCGACACGGTGACCCTCATTTTACTTGATCTCAGCGCCGCATTTGAAACGGTGTCTCACACTATTCTGCTGAGAGCCTTGCAGTCCTTGGGCCTAGAGGGCTTAGCCTTACAGTGGCTTCACTCTTTTTTAACTGACCCTACTTTTCAGGTTTTCTCTACATCGGCCAGTTTGAATTCCTATTTGTCACCTTATGGAGTTCCCCAAGGCTCTGTGTTGAGTCCTTTGCTGTTTAATGTCTACGTCCTTCCTCTGGCAGATGTTGCCAAAGAGGCTGGGTTGTCCTTATTTTCCTACGCTGATGACACGCAGATAATATTTTCCCTCTCTTCATCTAAGGGATCTGAATCATCTGCTCTTCAGTCTGGTCTGAGAAAAATTGCATCTAGGATGCAAAATAACTTACTCAAATTAAATGTAGACAAAACTGAAGTCATGATCCTAGGGAAAAAACAAGATCTCTGGGGACCTCAACACTGGCCTTCTGAAATGGGTGCCTTACCTCGGGCTGTACATCAGGTTCGTAACTTGGTCTTCATCATCGACGATCATCTGTCAATGAAACAACAAGTCACTAAGGTGGCTTCTACTTGTTTTACCATTCTGAAGTGGTTAAAGAAAATTCTGTGGATGATACCCCTCTCTGCTCAGAGAATGGTAGTTCATGCCCTAGTTACGTCTAGGCTGGACTACGGTAATGTTCTCTATTTGGGCGCCAACAAAGCTATGATACAAAGACTGCAGGTGGTGCAAAATACGGCTGCCAGACTGCTATGTCAGGTACCTAAGACTGTGTCAGTTTCTGGCTTTCTCCGCGATCTTCATTGGCTAAAGGTGGAGAATCGAGTCAAATTCAAAGCCTTGAGCTATATGTTTAAAATCAAAACTGGAATGGCTCCGCAATATTTACAAGATTTAGCTCAACTCCACATACCTTCACGTCCTCTGCGCTCTGCCTTGCAGTCTAAATTCACTATCCCCAAAATCAAACTCACTCGCATGCGTGGTCGATCCTTCTCCTACCTGGGACCTTCCCTATGGAACTCTCTTCCTATCTCTCTACGTGAGGAAACCGTCTATTGAAGATTCCGCAGAAGTTTGAAGACATGGCTGTTTAATCTTTAATTTCTTTTTTCGTTTTTCCCTCACCTACCTGGCTGACGCCAGGAAACCCCTTGGGTAGCTGTGCACCTTATAAGTTCAAATAACATAACATAACAAACAAAGATATAAAAAAACAGTTCAAAATGAGGATTGATCTTGAACTCAAGAAACTGATTGATTAGATGCCCGTTTTTCTCATTCCTAACATATTTTTCACAAGTGTATGCCCAGTACTGCACCCTGACATATTTAGAGATTTTCGCATTCCAGCAGCTCCGGAGGCGGGGACAGTTGGTTCAAGCAGTTTTTCGCACCTCCGATGCCAATTTAAGACCCTGGCAGCTCCCGCTTTGCAGGAAAACGCTCTCTGCTTCGCTCCAGAAGGTTGTCTTCCATCCTGCTACCTGCATCACCACACGTTGTACCCCCTCCCACCACTGGACGAGACCAGGACTCAAATTCCCAGCATTCAGGGAGGCAGGACCAGCCGGTTCAGCTGATTTTTGTGCCTCCTAGCACCAATTAAGACCCGGCAGCTCCTGTTCACGGGCAGCACCCGAGCACAGGGTGGGCCCACCCAGGTGGGCCCACCCACCCATGCCCGGAGAAGGCTGGGCTGGGCCACCTCTCTTT
Source organism: Calotriton arnoldi (assembly GCA_963921515.1). Classification (NCBI taxonomy): domain Eukaryota; kingdom Metazoa; phylum Chordata; class Amphibia; order Caudata; family Salamandridae; genus Calotriton; species Calotriton arnoldi. The sequence continues at coordinate 65,842 of CAWUFW010009605.1, read as the reverse complement.
CGTCTGACCCCCAACCTAAGGTACTGTGTACTTGCGCTGCCTGCTGTCCCTGTGCTGCCTGCTGTCCCTGTCCCAGTGCTGCCTGCTGTCCCTATCCCTATGCTGCATACTGTTCATGTCCCTGTGCTGCCTGCTGTCCCTGTTCTTGCGCTGCCAGCTGTCCCTGCACTGCCTGCTGTCCCTGCGCTACCTGCTGTACCTGCGCAGCCTGATGTCCCTTTCTCTGTGCTGCCTGCTATCCCCGCGCTGCCTGCTATCTCTGTGCTGCTTGCTGTCCCTGCGCTGTCTTCTGTCTATGTGTTGCCTGTTGTCCCTGCGCTGCCTGCTGTCCCTGCACTGCCTGCTGTCCCTGCACTGCCCATTTTAGGTCCCTGCCCGGCGCCTAGGACCACCTATTAGGACCACCTACCAGGACCACTAATGGAGGCGCCGCACAGCAACGCAGCCGATGTGCGCAGCGAGCGCACCGCAGGTTAGACAGCACCCAGTGCCAAGACCCCTGGACCCACAGCCACCAGACTGTACACCATCAAGGATCTCCTGGGCCCCGGACGCTGAAACAACAGCTGCGTCTCCTCCTCCCTGCGATCCACCAAAGGACCCTTCACCTGCCGGCACTGCCACTTCTCCTACGACACAACCTACGAACGTTCCCACACCACTCCTGCACACAAGACCAAGAACACTCTGCAACCACTCCATTGCATCCTGCTCAACGCCCACTCACTCTGCAAACATGCCACGGAAAACTGGGACACCATCATCACCCTCTCCAAGGATGTTGCCTTCAACACTCAAATGTGGCTCGAACCCTGACATCACCACCGCCACTCCCGAAGGCTACAAGATTATACACCGAGACCACATCAACAAACAAGGTGGATGCATCACCATCATCTTCAAGGAAACCATCACCAAAGACGATCCCACACCTCTCATGGAACACCTCAACTTCCTACTACAAACCAATGCGAAAACCCTGATAAGAGGCACCCTCACTTACAAACCCCCAGGACCCTGAGGACCATTCTGCGGCATCATCCCCAACCTCATCACCCCCTACCAATTGGCTCCCACCACCACATCCTACTCGGTGAACTCAACTTCCACATCGACAACCCCAACAACACCAAATCCATTGCCCTCCTGGAGAATCTGAACCACATCGGCCTCATCCAACTGGTCACCGAACCCACGCACATAGCTGGACACACACTTGACCCCATTTTCACCTCCAGGGACAGAATCAATTTCAGCGTCACCACAGAACTCACCTAGACTGACCACACCATTATACACTTCACCATCATTGGCACCCAGCACACCACCGCAACTGGAGCAAGGTCACGAAACTCAGTGTTCACAGGCCCTCACCACCTCCCAACCCGAGGCCTCAACAGACCTCGACCAGGTCATCTAGAACTTTACCGTCAGGATCACGGACAGCGCCGACAAAGTCACTCCTCTGAAACAAACACAATCCAACAAGTCCTCCAAAATCCAACAAGTCCTCCACCCCAGAACTCAGGACCACCAAGCACAACTGCCACCAACTTGACAAACGATGTTACAGCACATCACTCATTAAATTAAATGTGTATTAAATAGTTAATTTAAATATAGCTTTGAAATTTACAAATAATATATATATAGAATAATTAAAAATGTATAATTACATCCAGAGTAACATTTTATTCTTAGTTAACATATATTAACTTTTGTTAAGTGGTATGTGTTGAAATAAAATTAAATTACTTATATATTTTTTAACAAAATGTTGTTTAATGTAATTTTATGTTAAATGAAGTTCATTATAATGTTTTAAAATAATGAAATAATTATTTAATGATCAGTTATAACTTTTCACATTAATATATATATATATATATTCACTGAAAAAACCATAGGTTTTAGGGACAGTTATAGTTAGTTGGACATTTCACTCGTACAAAACCATAGAAATTCCCCGTTATAGTTAGTTCAGCTAACTATAACTCGCGCCCCGCAATGCACTGCTGATGACGTCACATATTACATCACTCATGACATGGTCAGTGACATCACTGATGACATCACTGATGACATCTCAAATGACATCACTGATGACATCACTGATGACATCATCCAGTGACTGTGTGTTTCTGTAAAGTTTAAATATGTTTAATATATTTAGGGAAAGGCGTATTGAAGAATGAGTGGGTGTATAAGTGTCTGAATGGATGATTTAGTACGTGAGTGACTGACTCTACAAGTGAGTGATTAAATGTATCTTACTGAATGCATGGGTTAGTGACTAAACTGTGTGAATGTCTGTATCCGTCTGTCTGTTGGTTTGTAAGCGGCTGCATGGCTTTCTGAATAGCTACATGAGTGTCTACATGGGTTATTGATTGATTGTCTGAGTATCTGTATGGGTGCCTGAGTGTTTGTGTGGGTGGGGTGTGTGTGACTCTGTGCATAGATGTGTGAGTTGGTGATTCACTGGGTGCATGGTTTCAAGAGTGCATCTGTGATGGACTGTATGGGTGGGTGAGTGTGTGTATGGGTGTGTTAGTGATTGAATGTATATCTCAGTGGTACATGTGTGAGTAACTACATATGTGCAAGGCAGTATATATGTGTGTTGGAGTATATAAATGGCTATAAGTGAGAGTGTGTGATTGTGAGAGTGGCTGTATGGATGAGTGTGTACTTGTATCAGTGATTGTATAAGAGCGTAAGAATGTGCTAGTATTTGTATGAGTAAGTGAGCTGGTGTGTGTATAACTGTATAGGTGAGTAAATGGGTGTGTGATTAAGTTTTTTGCATGACTGACTAGGTGTGTGAGTACCTCTATGGATGAGTGGCGGTGTGTGAGTGTTTATATAGGTGTATGAGTGCATATGATAGTCCTGTACTGAGTGACTAAGTATGAGTGACTGTACGGGTGAGTGAGTGGATGTGTGTGTAGACCTAAGAATCAGTGAGTGGGTATGTAGTTTTTGGTGTTGGAGTGTCTATGGTTTTGAGAATGGCAGTCTGTAATTTAGAGTGGGTGTATCAAAAGTTATATTAGGGTGTGAGAAGATGCATGAAATTATCACATGGATGATGTCATCAGTGATGCCATTTGAGATGTCATCAGTGATGTCATCAGTGATGTCACTGACCATGTCATGAGTGATGTAATATGTGACGTCATCAGCAGTGCATTGCGGGGCGCGAGTTATAGTTAGCTGAACTAACTATAACGGGGGAATTTCTATGGTTTTGTACGAGTGAAATGTCCAACTAACTATAACTGTCCCTAAAACCTATGGTTTTTTCAGTGAATTTCAAAGGTTTTTTAAATGCTAATTTCTAACTATAACGTGTCTGAAACCTATGGTTTTTTCAGTGAATTTCAAAGGTTTTTAAAATGCTCATTTCTAACTATAACGTGCCTGAAACCTATGATTTTTAAGTGAATTTCAAAGGTTTTTTTAAATGCTAGTTTCTAACTATGCCTACAGAGGTAGGACATGTGAAGAAAGAAGAAAAAACGCACAGAAAGAAGCAAAAGATGTGCAGAAAGAACCAACAGAGGAGCAGAAAGAGGCCTTGTTGCAAAATCATCCTGTGCCCACAACTTTTTCAGACGGGTACTGGTGGTAACTGACTCTGACTAACCAGAGCCAGTGCTATGCTAAAAAACACTTAGAATACAGTGAAAACACCTACATACACTAGGGAACACTATGCGTTGGGGTACCCCTGTGATTAGCATGACCTCCTCTGCAAGTCCCTAGTACATAATAGGGCAGGGGATTAAAACTACCTCTTAAAACGCGCTACAGGGCGCGTTTGCACAGTGGTGAAGGGAGGGGGCCTGAGGTGACATGTGTGCAAACGCACCCCATGGCGCGTTTTAAGTTGCGGGATTAAGTCCCCTTGAATTCTGAGGGTCCCTGGGGCCCAACTAGCCCCCCAGGTACCTACAGTTAGGACCACAGAGCTGAGTTGCAGAGAGGCGTTCCGAGGCCACGCACCTTTTTTCACCTCTCTGCAACGCAACTCTGTCGTGCTTACTGAAGGTACCTGGTGGGCTAGTTGGCCCCCAGGTTCCCTCAGGATTCAAAGGGAATTAATTCCCCAACTTAAAACGCACCACAGGGCGTGTTTGCGCACATGTCACCTGAGGCCCCGCCCCCTCCCTTCACCACTGTGCAAACGCGCCCGTGGTGCGTTTTAAGTTGGGGGATTAGGTCACCTTGAATCCTGAGGGTCCCTGGGGCCCAACTAGCCCACTAGGTACTTCCAGTAAGCACCACAGGCCTGCGTTGCAACGCCTGTAACAAATTGTGCAGTTGTGTTTAGGTAGTGAAGAGGGTCGTGCTGGGGGTAGTGTTTTAGGGTTTAGGGTAGTGCAGTGGTGTGAGTGTAGTGTAGGGGGTCATGCTGGGGGTAGATTTAGGGTTTAGGGTAGTGCAGTGGTGTTTGGGTAGTGTAGGGAGTCGTGCTGGGGGGAGTGTTTTAGGGTTTAGGGTAGTGCAGTGGTATTTGGGTAGTGTAGGGGGTCATGCGGGGGTAGTGTTTTAGGGATTAGGGTAGTGCATTGGTGTTTGGGTAGTGTAGGGGGTCATGCGGGGGGTAGTGTTTTAGGGTTTAGGGCAGTGCAGTGGTGTTCATGCAGTGTAGGGGGTCGTGCAGGGGGTGCTGTTTCAGGGTTTAGGGCAGTGCAGTGGTGTTCGGGCAGTGTAGGGGTCGTGCTGGGGCTGGTGTTTCAGGGTTTAGGGCATTGCAGTGGTGTTCGGGCAGTGTAGGGGGTCTTGCTGGGGGTGGTGTTTCAGGGTTTAGGGCAGTGGTGTTCGGGCAGTGTAGGGGGTCGTGCTGGGGGGAGTGTTTTAGGGTTTAGGGCAGTGCAGTCGTGTTCGGGTAGTGTAGGGGGTTGTGCTGGGGGTAGTATTTGAGGGTTTAGGGTAGTGCAGTGGTGTTCGGGTAGTGTAGGGGGTCATGCTGGGGGTAGTGTTCTAGGGTTTAGGGCAGTGCAGTGGTGTTTGGGCAGTATAGGGGGTAATGCTGGGGGTGGTGTTTTAGGGTTTAGGGCAGTGCAGTGGTGTTCGGGCAGTGTAGGGGGTCGTGCTGGGGGTGGTGTTTCAGGGTCTAGGGCAGTGCAGTGGTGTTCGGGCAGTGTAGGGGGTGGTGTTTCAGGGTTTAGGACAGTGCAGTGGTGTTCGGGCAGTGTAGGGGGTCGTGCAGGTGGTGGTGTTTCAGGGTTTAGGGCAGTGGTGTTTGGGCAGTGTAGGGGGTCGTGCTGGGGGTGGTGTTTCAGGGTTTGGGGCAGTGCAGTGGAGTTCGAGCAGTAAAGGGGGTCGTGCTGGGGGTGGTGTTTCAGGGTTTAGGGCAGTGCAGTGGTGTTCGGGCAGTGTAGGGGGCGGTGCAGGGGGTGGTGTTTCAGGGTTTAGGGCAGTGCAGTGGTGTTCGGGCAGTGTAGGGGGTGGTGCAGGGGGTGGTGTTTCAGGGTTTAGGGCAGTGCAGTGGTGTTCGGGCAGTGTAGGGGGTCATGCAGGGGGTGGTGTTTCAGGGTTTAGGGCAGTGCAGTGGTGTTCGGGCAGTGTAGGGGTCGTGCTGGGGCTGGTGTTTCAGGGTTTAGGGCAGTACAGTGGTGTTCAGGCAGTGTAGGGGGTCGTGCTGGGGCTGGTGTTTCAGGGTTTAGGGCAGTGCAGTGGTGTTCGGGCAGTGTAGGGGGTCGTGCTGGGGGTGGTGTTTCAGGGTCTAGGGCAGTGCAGTGGTGTTCGGGCAGTGTAGGGGGTGGTGTTTCAGGGTTTAGGACAGTGCAGTGGTGTTCGGGCAGTGTAGGGGGTCGTGCAGGGGGTGGTGTTTCAGGGTTTAGGGCAGTGGTGTTTGGGCAGTGTAGGGGGTCGTGCTGGGGGTGGTGTTTCAGGGTTTGGGGCAGTGCAGTGGAGTTCGAGCAGTAAAGGGGGTCGTGCTGGGGGTGGTGTTTCAGGGTTTAGGGCAGTGCAGTGGTGTTCGGGCAGTGTAGGGGGCGGTGCAGGGGGTGTTTCAGGGTTTAGGGCAGTGCAGTGGTGTTCGGGCAGTGTAGGGGGTGGTGCAGGGGGTGGTGTTTCAGGGTTTAGGGCAGTGCAGTGGTGTTCGGGCAGTGTAGGGGGTCATGCAGGGGTTGGTGTTTCAGGGTTTAGGGCAGTGCAGTGGTGTTCGGGCAGTGTAGGGGGTCGTGCTGGGGCTGGTGTTTCAGGGTTTAGGGCAGTACAGTGGTGTTCAGGCAGTGTAGGGGGTCGTGCTGGGGCTGGTGTTTCAGGGTTTAGGGCAGTGCAGTGGTGTTCGGGCAGTGTAGGGGGTTGTGCTGGGGCTGGTGTTTCAGGGTTTAGGGCAGTGCAGTGGTGTTCGGGCAGTGTAGGTGGTCGTGCTGGGGCTGGTGTTTCAGGGTTTAGGGCAATGCAGTGGTGTTCGGGCAGTGTAGGGGGTCATGCTGGGGCTGGTGTTTCAGGGTTTAGGGCAGTGCAGTGGTGTTCGGGCAGTGTAGGGGGTCTTGCTGGGGCTGGTGTTCCAGAGTCTAGGGCAGTGAAGTGGTGTTCGGGCAGTGTAGGGGGTCTTGCTGGGGATGGTGTTTCAGGGTTTAGGGCAGTGCAGTGGTGTTCGGGCAGTGTAGGGGGTCGTGCTGGGGGTGGTGTTTCAGGGTTTAGGGCAGTGCAGTGGTGTTCGGGCAGTGTAGGGGGTCGTGCTGGGGCTAGTGTTTCAGGATTTAGGGCAGAGCAATGGTGTTCAGGCAGTGTAGGGGGTTTTGCTGGAGGTGGTGTTTCAGCGTTTAGGGCAGTGCAGTGGTGTTCGTGCAGTGTAGGGGGTGGTGTTTCAGGGTTTAGGGCAGTGGTGTTCAGGTAGTGTAGGGGGTCTTGCTGGGGTTGATGTTTCAGGGTTTAGGGCAGTGCAGTGGTGTTCGGGCAGTGTAGGGGGTCGTGCTGGGCGTGGTGTTTCAGGGTTTAGGGCAGTGCAGTGGTGTTCCGGCAGTGTAGGAGGTCGTGCAGGGGGTGGTGTTTCAGGGTTTAGGGCAGTGCAGTGGTGTTCGGGCAGTGTAGGGGGTCGTGCTGGGGGTAGTGTTTCAGGGTTTAGGGCAGTGCAGTGGTGTTCGGGCAGTGTAGGGTGTCGTGCTGAGGGGTGGTGTTTCAGGGTTTAGGGCAGTGCAGTGGTGTTCGGGCAGTGTAGGGGGTCGTGCAGGGGGTGGTGTTTCAGGGTTTAGGGCAGTGCAGTGGTGTTCGGGCAGTGTAGGGGTCGTGCAGGGGGTGGTGTTTCAGGGTTTAGGGCAGTGCAGTGGTGTTCGGCCAGTGTAGGTGGTCTTGCTGGGGGTGGTGTTTCAGGGTTTAGGGCAGTGCAGTGGTGTTCGGGCAGTGTAGGGGGTCTTGCTGGGGCTGGCGTGTCAGGGTTTAGGGCAGTGCAGTGGTGTTCTGGCAGTGTAGGGGGTCGTGCTGGGGCTGGTGTTTGAGGGTTTGGGGTAGTGCAGTGGTGTTCGGGCAGTGTAGGGGTCGTGCTGGGGCTGCTGTTTCAGGGTTTAGGGCAGTGCAGTGGTGTTCGGGCAGTGTACGGGGTTGTGCTGGGGCTGGTGTTTCAGGGTTTAGGGCAGTGCAGTTGTGTTCGGGCAGTGTAGGGGGTCGTGCTGGGGGTGGTGTTTCAGGGTTTAGGGCAGTGCAGTGGTGTTCGGGCAGTGTAGGGGGTCGTGCTGGGGCTGGTGTGTCATGGTTTAGGGCAGTGCAGTGGTATTCCGGCAGTGTAGGGGGTCGTGCTGGGGCTGGTGTTTCAGGGTTTAGGGCAGTGCAGTGGTGTTCGGGCAGTGTAGGGGGTCATGCTGGGGGTGGTGTTTCAGGGTTTAGGGCAGTGCAGTGGTGTTCGGGCAGTGTAGGGGGTCTTGCTGGGGGTGGTGTTTCAGGGTTTAGATCAGTGGTGTTCGGGCAGTGTAGGGGTTCTTGCTGGGGGTGATGTTTCAGGGTTTAGGGCAGTGCAGTGGTGTTCGGGCAGTGTAGGGGGTCTTGCTGGGGGTAGTGTTTAGGGGTTTAGGGCAGTGCAGTGGTGTTCGTGCAGTGTAGGGGGTCGTGCTGGGGGTGGTGTTTCAGCGTTTAGGGCAGTGCAGTAGTGTTCGGGCAGTGTAGGGGATCGTGCAGGGGTGGTGTTTCAGGGTTTAGGGCAGTGCAGTGGTGTTCGGGCAGTGTAGGGGGTCGTGCTGGGGGTGGTGTTTCAGGGTTTAGGGCAGTGCAGTGGTGTTCATGCAGTGTAGGGGGTCGTGCAGGGGGTGCTGTTTCAGGGTTTAGGGCAGTGCAGTGGTGTTCGGGCAGTGTAGGGGTCGTGCTGGGGCTGGTGTTTCAGGGTTTAGGGCAGTGCAGTGGTGTTCGGGCAGTGTAGGGGGTCTTGCTGGGGGTGGTGTTTCAGGGTTTAGGGCAGTGGTGTTCGGGCAGTGTAGGGGGTCTTGCTGGGGGTGATGTTTCAGGGTTTAGGGCAGTTAAGTGGTGTTCGGGCAGTGTAGGGGGTCTTGCTGGGGGTAGTGTTTCAGGGTTTAGGGCAGTGCAGTGGTGTTCGTGCAGTGTAGGGGGTCGTGCTGGGGATGGTGTTTCAGGGTTTAGGGCAGTGCAGTAGTGTTCGGGCAGTGTAGGGGGTCGTGCAGGGGGTGGTGTTTCAGGGTTTAGGGCAGTGCAGTGGTGTTCGGGCAGTGTAGGGGGTCGTGCTGGGGGTGGTGTTTCAGGGTTTAGGGCAGTGCAGTGCAGTGGTGTTCGGGCAGTGTAGGGGGTCGTGCTGGGGGTGGTGTTTCAGGGTTTAAGGCAGTGGTGTTCGGGCAGTGTAGGGGGTCTTGCTGGGGGTGATGTTTCAGGGTTTAGGGCAGTGCAGTGGTGTTCGGGCAGTGTAGGAGGTCTTGCTGGGGGTAGTGTTTCAGGGTTTAGGGCAGTGCAGTGGTGTTCGGGCAGTGTAGGGGGTGCTGGGGGTGGTGTTTCAGGGTTTAGGGCAGTGCAGTGGTGTTCGGGCAGTGTAGGGGGTCGTGAAGGGGGTGGTGTTTCAGGGTTTAGGGCAGTGCAGTGGTGTTCGGGCAGTGTAGGGGTCATGCTAGGGTTGGTGTTTCAGGGTTTAGGGCAGTGCAGTGGTGTTCAGGCAGTGTAGGGGGTCGTGCAGGGGCTGGTGTTTCAGGGTTTAGGGCAGTGCAGTGGTGTTCGGGCAGTGTAGGGGGTCGTGCTGGGGGTAGTGTTTTAGGGTTTAGGGCAGTGCAGTGGTGCTTGTGTAGTGTAGGGGGTCGTGCTGGGGGTAGTGTTTTAGTGTTTAGGGTAGTGCAGTGGTGTTTGTGTAGTGTAGGGGTCATGTTTTAGGGTAGTGCAGTGGTGTTTGGGTAGTGTAGGGGGTCGTGCTGGGGGTAGTGTTTTAGGATTTAGGTTAGTGCAGTGGTGTTTGGGTAGTGTAGGGGGTCGTGCTGGGGGTAGTGTTTTAGGGTTTAAGGTAGTGCAGTGGTGTTTGTGTAGTGTAGGGGGTCGTGCTGGGGGTAGTGTTTTAGGGTAGTGCAGTGGTGCTTGTGTAGTGTAGGGGGTCATGCTGGGGGTAGTGTTTTAGGGTTTAGGGTAGTGCAGTGGTGTTTGTGTAGTGTAGGGGGTCATGTTTTAGGGTAGTGCAGTGGTGTTTGGGTAGTGTAGGGGTCGTGCTGGGGGTAGTGTTTTAGGATGTAGGTTAGTGCAGTGGTGTTGGGGTAGTGTTTTAGGGTTTAGGGTAGTGCAGTGGTGTTTATGTAGTGTAGGGGTCATGCTGGTGGTAGTGTTTTATGGTTTAGGATAGTGCAGTGGTGCTTGTGTAGTGTAGGGGTCATGCTGGGGGTAGTGTTTTAGGGTTTAGGGTAGTGCAGTGGTGTTTTTGTAGTGTAGGGGGGTCATGTTTTAAGATGCAACGCTCCAATACCTGACCAGTCTGCACTACATAAAACTGCAAAAAAACTAAAAATAAAAAGTGTTTTTCACACTTTTGTCATTGGGCTATATGTGGGCTACATCTGGGTAATATTTGTGCTACATTTGGGCTCTTTTTTTCACTGGTGGCCATCTTGGAAGACTTCTTTGTTATGAAGTTTCCTAATTTCCTCATTTACTGCAGTCTCCTCTGTAGGAAATGCTTTCAGTTTTTACTTTGATTCCATCAAGAAGGCATTCAGATGTGTCACACATTTGCCATAAATTCAGAATGTTAGCACTCTAGTTGTTCATTAGATCACTGTAGTAAAGCTACTGCTCACGAAGGAGTTAACTGGAAGTCTACTGCTGGTATTGAAAGTGATTGTTTCAGTCTGCATGTCAGAATTTTCTAATGAAATAGAAGAGGATTTGAGATCTCACTTAAAACATGCACTAAATTTTCTTTTTGCAGCACTAACCATAATTTCTATGGCAAAATGAACCCCCTCATTTTGTTCCTTTTTAAATTAAATGTTTTAAGTGTTACCAGTTTATTCCAATCAAGATGGCTTCAGGTGTGCCATACTTTTGTCGTAAGTAAGGCTGTAGCACTCTAGTTGTTCTTTAGAACACTCTGGGAAGCTGCAGTAGAACACAAAGGCATCAACTGACAGGCTGCTCCTGTTGAAATATAACAGGAAGATATTTGAGTTCTCACTTAAAACATGTCCTAATTTTTCTGTCTACAGCACTAACCATAATTTCTATGGCAAATTGAACCCCCTCATTTTGTTCCTTTTTAACCCCTTGACCGCGATCGGAATTCCGCTCGTATGCTGGACATTCCGATCGCGGGTGGGGTCGTGACGAGCTCAGCTCGTCGTGCGCACAGCGCTACCGCGCAGCATGACGAGCTGAGCTCGTCATGAGCACGGAAGGGGTTAAATTAAATGTTTTAAGTGTTACCAGTTTATTCCAATCAAGATGGCTTCAGGTGTGCCATACTTTTGTCATAAGTAAGACTGTTAGCACTCTAGTTGTTCTTTAGAACACTCTGGGAAGCTGCAGTAGAACACAAAGGCATCAACTGACAGGCTGCTCCTGTTGAAATATAACAGGAAGATATTTGAGATCACACTTGAAACATGTCCTAATTTTTCTTTCTACAGCACTAACCATAATTTCTATGACAAAATGAACCCCATCATTTTGTTCCTTTTTAAATTAAATGTTTTAAGTGTTACCAGTTTATTCCAATCAAGATGGCTTCAGGTGTGCCATACTTTTGTCATAAGTAAGGCTGTTAGCACTCTAGTTGTTCTTTAGAACACTCTGGGAAGCTGCAGTAGAACACAAAGGCATCAACTGACAGGCTGCTCCTGTTGAAATATAACAGGAAGATATTTGAGATCACACTTGAAACATGTCCTAATTTTTCTTTCCAGAGCACTAACCATAATTTCTATGACAAGATGAACCCCATCATTTTGTTCCTTTTTAAATTAAATGTTTTAAGTGTTACCAGTTTATTCCAATCAAGATGGCTTCAGGTGTGCCATTCGTTTGTCATAAGTAAAGCTGTTAGCACTCTAGTTGTTCTTTAGAACACTCTGGGAAGCTGCAGTAGAACACAAAGGAATCAACTGACAGTCTCTGCCCTTGTTGGATGTACATGTTTTACTGAGAATGTCAGACTTCATTCTCACATGACTGAGAAAGATAATGTGAATTTACAGAAAATATGCTCTCATTTTAGCTTCTGGAGCACCTTCCAAAACTGTATGGGACAAGCATGTGAAAATAGTTTTCTCTCAAACATGATTCATGATATCCCAGCAGAAGGTTTTTCACAGGGTAAAATCACCTTAGAACACACCACAATTCCTGAAATTAGTATGGTACCATCAACAAATGAATTCTAATGTAACTAAAGTCTGTTATCACCCTTTATAGTTCTCCTTTTGGTAACCATCAAAATCTTTGATTCACTACAATGCATTTCAATGGGGTACTATCATTTATATTGGTCCCAAGATGGCTGCCAGCAATTCCAGGATGAAGTGCTGACAGCCAATCAGATCTCACGATGACATGTGTGGTTAGGCTCCGCCCAGATATATATGTGTTTTTACTTTTGATTTTCTCAGTAACTACTGAACGGATTTACACCATTTAACAAAAAGGGTTCTTTCTGAACCAAGAACTACCTCTTTGCCAAATTTGGTGTAATTCCGTTCAGCAGTTCGGGCTGTAGCCGTGTCTAAAGTTTCCTATGGGAAAATGAATGGGGAAAACATGTTTTGGGACCCCCCTTTTTTCTCGGCCCTCGCTTGACGAATCACCCCGAAACTTTCAGGGTAGGAGTGGACCGGAGCGGGCCATAAAGTTTGAAAATTTCGCGAAGATTCGTCAACCGACGCAAGAGCTATTTCAAATAGAATGTCGCGGATTTCCTATGGAAAATAGGTCCTAACTATAACTATCTACTGGCGACCGCCAGTAGATAATATATATATATATATATATATATATATATATATATATATAGTGATATAATTTTATTATTTAACATTAGTTCCTTGGGATGTTATGTTATTTTAAGGCCTTGATTCCATTATTTTGTATGAGAGTGTGTTGCCCAACCTGTGAGTGGCCATGTGGGGTGCTTGACTAACGTCATGGCTGGGATGGAGTTCATTTACTACTGTTTTGACACCATAAGGGATGTAGTAATGTTAGAAATGTAGGGTGTGAATAGCAAAGTGGTTACTCTTTTGTGGGTGGGTGTTTGTAGTAGGCTGTCCCTCTCTAAATCCTGCAAACACAAGGAGATGATGGACGGAGCGCTGAAACTTTTCAGACACTCACCCCCAGTCACATATCTGGGTTGAATCCATCAACGTTCTTTAGCTCACTTCGCCACCCCAGTGCAGACACAGCTATATGCAAATCAGTCTTGACCCTTTGCCTCATGGGAACAGTCCAGCCCAAACTGCCAAGCCATGTCTTCCCTGGACCAGAAACAAGCATCCTGGGACCGGTTTCGGACTAACAGCCCTCATCAGCCAGGCTAGCTTGAATCCAGTGGCAAAGTGAGCAAGGGACCCACGTCTGGGCATACCCTGCCAACTTAGGGCAAACAAAGCAAACACAAGGAGATGATGGACGGAGCACTGAAACTTTTCAGACACTCACCCCCAGTCACAGAACTGGGTTGAATCCATCATCGTTCTTTAGCTCACTTCGCCACCCCAGTTCAGACACAGCTATATGCAAATCAGTCTTGACCCTGTGCCTCATGGGAACAGTCCAGCCCGAACTGCCAAGCCATGTCTTCCCTGGACCGGAAACAAGCATCCCGGGACCGGTTTGGGGCTAACAGCCCTCATCAGCCAGGCTAGCTTGAATACAGTGGCAAAGTGAGCAAGGGACCCACGTCTGGGCATACCCTGCCAACTTAGGGCAAACAAAGTAAACACAAGGAGATGCTGGACGGAGCGCTGAAACCTTTCAGACACTCACCCCAGTCACAGATCTGGGTTGAATCCATCATCGTTCTTTAGCTCACTTCGCCACCCTAGTTCAGACACAGCTATATGCAAATCAGTCTTGACCCTGTGCCTCATGGGAATAGTCCAGCCCGAACTGCTAAGCCATGTCTTCCCTGGACCGGAAACAAGCATCCTGGGACCGGTTTCGGGCTAACAGCCCTCATCAGCCAGGCTAGCTTGAATCCAGTGGCAAAGTGAGCAAGGGACCCACGTCTGGGCATACCCTGCCAACTTAGGGCAAACAAAGCAAACACAAGGAGATGATGGACGGAGCGCTGAAACCTTTCAGAAACTCACCCCCAGTCACAGATCTGGGTTGAATCCATCATCGTTTTTTAGCTCACTTCGGCACCCTAGTTCAGACACAGCTATATGCAAATCAGTCTTGATCCTGTGCCTCATGGGAACAGTCCAGCCCGAACTGCCAAGCCATGTCTTCCCTGGACCGGAAACAAGCATCCTGGGACCGGTTTCAGGCTAACAGCCCTCATCAGCCAGGCTAGCTTGAATCCAGTGGGAAAGTGAGCAAGGGACCCACGTCTGGGCATACCCTGCCAACTTAGGGCAAACAAAGCAAACACAAGGAGATGATGGACGGAGCGCTGAAACTTTTCAGACACTCATCCCCAGTCACAGATCTGGGTTGAATCCATCATCGTTCTTTAGCTCACTTCGCCACCCCAGTTCAGACACAGCTATATGCAAATCAGTCTTGACCATGTGCCTCATGGGAACAGTCCAGCCCGAACTGCCAAGCCATGTCTTCCCTGGACCGGAAACAAGCATCCTGGGACCGGTTTCGGGCTAACAGCCCTCATCAGCCAGGCTAGCTTGAATCCAGTGGCAAAGTGAGCAAGGGACCCACGTCTGGGCATACCCTGCCAACTTAGGGCAAACAAAGCAAACACAAGGAGATGATGGACGGAGCGCTGAAACTTTTCAGACACTCACCCCCAGTCACAGATCTGGGTTGAATCCATCATCGTTCTTTAGCTCACTCCGCCACTCCAGTTCAGACACAGCTATATGCAAATCAGTCTTGACCCTGTGCCACATGGGAACAGTTCAGCCCGAACTGCCAAGCCATGTCTCCCCTGGACCGGAAACAAGCATCCTGGGACCGGTTTCAGGCTAGCAGCCCTCATCAGTCAGGCTAGCTTGAATCCAGTGGCAAAGTGAGCAAGGGACCCACGTCTGGGCATACCCTGCCAACTTAGGGCGAACAAAGCAAACACAAGGAGATGATGGATTCAACCCAGATCTGTGACTGGGGGTGAGTGTCTGAAAAATTTCAGCGCTCCGTCCATCATCTCCTTGTGTTTGCTTTGTTTGCCCTAAGTTGGCAGGGTATGCCCTGATGTGGGTCCCTTGCTCACTTTGCCACTGGATTCAAGCTAGCCTGGCTGATGAGGGCTGTTAGCCCGAAACCGGTCCCAGGATGCTTGTTTCCGGTCCAGGGAAGACATGGCTTGGCAGTTCGGGCTGGACTGTTCCCATGAGGCACAGGGTCAAGACTGATTTGCATATAGCTGTGTCTGAACTGGGGTGGTGGAGTGAGCTAAAGAACGATGATGGATTCAACCCAGATCTGTGACTGGGGGTGAGTGTCTGAAAAGTTTCAGCGCTCCGTCCATCATCTCCTTGTGTTTGCTTTGTTCGCCCTAAGTTGGCAGGGTATGCCCAGACGTGGGTCCCTTGCTCACTTTGCCACTGGATTCAAGCTAGCCTGGCTGATGAGGGCTGTTAGCCCGAAACCGGTTCCAGGATGCTTGTATCCGGTCCAGGGAAGACATGGCATGGCAGTTCGGGCTGGACTGTTCCCATGAGGCACAGGGTCAAGACTGATTTGCATATAGCTGTGTCTGAACTGGGGTAGCGGAGTGAGCTAAAGAACGATGATGGATTCAACCCAGATCTGTGACTGGGGTGAGTGTCTGAAAAGTTTCAGCGCTCCGTACATCATCTCCTTGTGTTTGCTTTGTTCGCCCTAAGTTGGCAGGGTATGCCCAGACGTGGGTCTCTTGCTCACTTTGCCACTAGATTCAAGCTAGCCTGGCTGATGAGGGCTGTTAGCCCGAAACCGGTCCAAGGATGCTTGTTTCCGGTCCAGGGAAGACATGGCTTGGCAGTTCGAGCTGGACTGTTCCCATGAGGCACAGGGTCAAGACTGATTTGCATATAGCTGTGTCTGAACTGGGGTGGTGGAGTGAGCTAAAGAACGATGATGGATTCAACCCAGATCTGTGACTGGGGGTGAGTGTCTGAAAAGTTTCAGCGCTCCTTCCATCATCTCCTTGTGTTTGCTTTGTTCACCCTAAGTTGGCAGGGTATGCCCAGATGTGGGTCCATGCTCACTTTGCCACTGGATTCAAGCTAGGCTGGCTGATGAGGGCTGTTAGCCCGAAACCGGTCCCAGGTTGCTTGTTTCCGGTCCAGGGAAGACATGGCTTGGCAGTTCCGGCTGGACTGTTCCCATGAGGCACAGGGTCAAGACTGATTTGCATATAGCTGTGTCTGAACTGGGGTGGCGGAGTGAGCTAAAGAACGATGATGGATTCAACCCAGATCTGTGACTGGGGTGAGTGTCTGAAAAGTTTCAGCGCTCCGTCCATCATCTCCTTGTGTTTCCTCTCTAAATCCTGCCTTAACTTTTTCTAACAACCTGCCATTTTGTATAGACATTCCCCATTTTCCTGACAATCCCCCTTGTTCCCCTACATTTACTACTAAAATGCAGGTGTATATGTGCAGAGATCTCCACATAGAAAAGATAGGGAAGGCAGAGGTGTGCACTATTGGTTAGTGAATAGTTTTTATTACTACCTGAGTAGTTATAATGTTGTATTACTTCATGTACTACTAAATGCAGTTTGTGAATAAACCCCTCAGTGTCTAGAACTTCACTTAAGCATTGAATGTTTTGTGTTGGAACTATTTTTCTCTCCCTTCAAATTACGACCCAATTTGAAGACAAGGTCTAGTGTCAGCTGAAGGTATTTCATGAAGTTTGGGACTAGAAGAAATTTGGAATAACCAATCATCCAGATAATGGCAAATACACATCTGTGTCTTATGGATGTCAGGTAAAACTACTGCCACAGCTTTCAAAAAGGCCCTGGAAGCTGATTTTAGTCCAAGAATGGAAGTAATTTTCTTCACATTGTTTTTTTGCTAATTTTGAACCTTATAAAATGCCTGTGACTCCAACAAACGGTTACATGTAAATCCGTGCTCTGCAGATCCAGATCACACAACCAGTTGCTTTGCTGCAGATGAGGAAAATTCTGATGGAGATCAGCATTCTGCCTATTTTCCCTTTTGACCCACATGTTCGGACTGTTCAAAGTACCTCCAGATGTTGAGCACATTGATGTTGCCCACCTCAATGTCAACCAGAATCAGGAGGACCAGTGATTGTAAGAGGCAGAACTTTTGAAAAAACACCTTGAGGGATATTTCTATATGCTGTTATACCAGCAAGATGGATTTATTGAAGCAAATTGCAATTTTGATTGAGACAGATTAAAAGCCAAGGGAGGGGGCCAGAAAATACAATTGCTTTCTCTTTTTCCTTTTTTTCCCCTAACCCATGTGGGACCAATTGGTCCATTTTAAAGTGGGAAACTAATCTTAACTTTACCCCTAACTAGAGGTCCTTCTCCTTAAGCGAGTTATATAGATTTGGAGGGAACGAGGGAAGGCATAATCTCTTGTCCCTTCTTTGTTGTGGATTTATTGGGCTGGCTCTTGGTGCAGTGTTTCTATTATTATGGACACTGATATTTGTGGCATGTCCAGTGGAATATGAAATTTAATTGCACCCCTTACCAACACATCATTGAAAGCCGTTATGTAGTACTCTTGTTGGAGTTGCTGTAGGAGAGGCTAATGTGTTAGAAGATGACAAAGCTGGTGTTGTACGAGATGAAGTCTAAGAAGGATATTGTGTTGTATGAATTCTCCTTTTTCTTTGAATGCTAGGAGTACTTGCTCTTCATTTAAGTGAATTATGACCTCCCTCAGGCAAAGGAGGGAGAGTCATCCTTCGATGTCAAAACATAGAGGTCAGCCTGGACACTGTTCATGGTAGAATCAGTAAATTGATAGATTCCAAAGGCACCTACAAGGTATCACAAACTATGGTGGGCTTAAAGGATGCAAAAACATCTGTAAGCCTGTAGACAGCCTCAATCTCTTTCTTGGAGTTGGTGTAATGGTCAACATCATGATGGTTTGTATCATTAGTGAGCAGGGTGCCATCTGGTGGCTTGAATGTCTTTAGTGGTGAAGTCATGTGTCTTGACCTCAATGATCTGAATCAATGGTGCCTATGTCGATCCTATTGACGGTGAGCATGTTGGTGCCAAAGGCCTTGACGGTGATTTCTGTGGGCCTTGATCGTGACAGTGTAGTCCTAGATAGCATATGGGCCCATTGGAGGTGAGATTTATGGTGGTGATGTTTATTTTTGCTTTTTAACCATCCTATCCTTTGATCAACCTCTGTGGGAGTCCTTAGGAGAATGTGCCACCTTATAATTAGAACAAGGGTGTCCTCTGTGGCCCTTCTCTGACTTTTCTCCTCCTTAGCCCTCATGTCTTCAAATTTGCCTCTAAGACAAATACCTTCCCTGTCCTTCAAAATTCTTTTTGAAATCGTTTGTCAAAATTCACACTCTTTGGCAGAGTGAGATGATGGAAAGCACACCACACAGACCACATGAAGATCTGAATCAGCTTTTAACTCCCACAGGAGGGATACATGACAAATAAGGATGGCATTTCAGAGGTAAAAAGCCTCAAAATAGCTGGGAAATGCTTTTCACTCAAGCTGAGATGTAAAGGAGTTGACTAAAAACTAAATAAGATGAAATTCTGTGAGCATTTTCTGTTAGAAAATGGGGGTGTGAAAACAGCCAGAGTGATCACAGGATCTTGTCACATGAACCAATTAAAAGATCTGACTCTGTGAGGCAAACTGCCTGTACAAGGCATCATTGGTAGCAGACGCTCCAGGATCCTAAATGCACAGTACATATTTTCAACTCTCATGACAGCCTATGGCGCTGTGCTTTTTCCTCATTGCTTTGATGGCTAAGGCAGAATAGGATACATGTGCTACAATGTAACCTAAGAAAAGTGTTCTTTTCTCATTTTCTAGGACTGTAGTTCGAAAACCTCACCTGTATAGGCCTGTTGAAAGTGAACAACAACATAAGGATGTGTGGGTTTCTCTCCCTCTCTGGATGATTTATGGACAAGGTTAAAGACGTAATGTTGAACAAGTGTTCCATGGTCCCTGATTGCAGGGGGAATTATTTTAACATTTATTACTTTAATGAAGATCCTGTGATGCAGAACATTATTTTCCAACTCTGAAGTAGTCATCATAGAATGTCAATCACAATGTGGAAGACAAGGCACACTGGTTTTGTTGTACGTCAGACCTCTTGGAGCTTATTTACTAAGAGTTCCCTGTCACAGCTGCAGATGCATGGATTGTGCAGTGCATCTTCATACTGGGCTTCGGCATATATTAATGGAATGAACTTGAAGATGGGAGTTGCACTATTAAGATTTGGGAGTGTTCTAAATGTTCTAGTGAAATGATTAGCAGGTCTAGACAACAGAGGATCGGTTTAGCTACAAGGCCCACTTTGAGTGACCAAGCACTCTGCAAGTAAACACCAGAAACATTAATAGAACAAAAGTTCACGTTTACATGCGGAGGGAATAATCAAACGTTGTGCAAAACAATAGATCATGAGCGCAAATAGAAGACAATTTATGCAATCTCAACGTGAAATAGAATAAGTCTCAGCTGGAAAGGATCTTCACCTGGAGGGGCGCCACCTGCACTTACTGGATCATCGTTATGGACAGTAATTAGAGGATGACTGAGTTAAAACATGGGTTTGGAAAACTGCACGTAGGTTGGATATCTTTGCATGATCCCTAGTTTTTTGGGTATAGTAAAAGCGGCTATACAGCAAACCAATAAAGGTGCTTTTGAGAATTAAGGGCCTAATTTAGCATTTGATGGATGGTACTCCATTTGTCAGGGTGGCAGAGGACATTACCTCAGGCATCTTGATGGACTACCATCCTTCAAGTTTAGAAATGACCACCGGCCCAGCGGTAATCCCTGTATATTAAAAAGAACAGCCCTCATGGCAGTTCCTTTCAATGTGGACAGTCACCTTGAGTTTTCATGGCAGTTCACCAGACTTTTCAAACATATTTGTTTTTCTGAAACAAACTCCCAAAGCAGGGTTTTTTTTCAGAAAAACAACAAACTAATGCCCCCTACACTGCGTGTGTTTCCTCACAAGGTGTGGAGGTCATATTTTTCCAGTCTCTCACCGCCAGACATTACACCATCAACCCAAAATAGCAAGGGTAAGGTCCTTCCTTCGACGGCCCCAACTTTGTCAGGTCATCAGAGGAAGTTTTTTGTCGAAGGAGCCAATGGAAAACATAAATCGTAAGGTCTGCCTGTCTCTAAATGAGGTGGCGGGACCAAGAGTTTTGCAGACAAGGTACTTCATTGCATTTGTGACTATACCCTGTTCACCAAACTATAAATCAGGCCCTAAGTGTTCAAGTTTTGTGGGGTGGCGCATGGTGAAATCAGAAAAGTTCACACTGGTTTCACCAGTTGTCCTATTTGCTTGAAAACACCATAGCTCAAGTTGGTTGGTCAGGCCCTGAGCACTTTCTTTCCTCAAATTGTTACTGAACAGTAAAGTCATACAATACATATAAAAGCAGAGGCTGGTACTCTGAACATACCTGTGAAACATTGCCCCTTCCGATGCGTAAAACTTGTACCAGTGAATCTGATCTTCTGTGTAGGACCCTTGGATGTACACCAAGAACAAAGCACTTTGTCCTGGCATCCGTCTCAGAAGACAAACCTGCTCTCCGAGTGTATCGCAGTAGGATATATTGGACAGCATGACCCGAATAGAAGGCTCTACAAAATTATGCAAGAAATGAAACAAAATGAAGGTAAACGTGTCAAAGGAGGCAGCTCGGCAACAGAGAATATACACAGTTATTATAAAATCACTGAATGCCAGGATCATCTGTGTTATCTGCTGTGTAAGTTATCAAATTCACTCACACACTCACTCAAACACATTAGATTAAATTAGACTGATAATTTGCAATAGCTGAGCATGTCATAAACCACCTAGGCAACACAATGTTACCTAAGCAGGTTGCAATAAATGTTTGGCAATACCCCATCATATAACTCCAGCTGACATGTCTCTGTAGTCTCCTGTTTTTTGACTGAGATGCTCTCAGTTGTTGTCATCAGTGATGTCACTGACCATGTAATGAGTGATGTAATATGTGAGGTTATAAGCACTGCATTGCGGGGCGTAAGTTATAGTGAGCTCAGGTAACTATAACTGCTGAATTTCTACGGTTTCGTACGTGTGAAATCTGAGCCTAACTATAACATCCCTGTAACCTTTATTTTTTTCAGTGAATTTGTAAGATTTTTTAATGTTAATTCCTAGCTATAACATCCCTGTAACCTTTTGTTTTTTTAGTGAATTTCAAAGGGTCTTTTGAATTTTATTTCATAGCTGTAACCTTTGAGAGTGTGAGTGTGTGTCTGGCTGTATAGGTCGGTGAGTGGCTGTGTGAGTGGCTGTATGGGTCTGTGACTGGGTCTTTGAGTGGTTTTGTGGGTGTGAGTGGATGTATGGGTCTGTGAGTGGGTGCGTGAGTACCTGAGTGGGTCTGTGAGTTCATGCGTTAGTGTCTGAGTGGGTCTGTGAGGTCGTGTGAGTGTCTGAGTGGGTCTGTGAGTTTGTGTGTGAGTGTCTGAGTGGGTTTGCGTGTGCCTCCATGAGTGTGTGAATCAGTTTGTGAGTGCATGCATGAGTGTCTGAATGAGTATGTGAGTGGGTGCATGAGGGTCTGAGTTGGTTTGTGAGTGGGTGAGAGAGTGTCTGAGTGGGTCAGTGAGTGGGTGCATGAGTGTCTGAGTGGGCCTGTGAATGGGTGCATAAGTGTCTGAGTGGGTCTATGAGTACGTTTGAGAGTATCTGAGTAGGTCTGTGAGTGGGTCCATGAGTGGGTATGTGAGTGTCTGAGTGGGTCTGTGGGTGGGTATATCAGTGTCTGAGTGGGTCTGTCAGTAGCTGTGTGAGCGACTGGGCCACAATGGAACCACACCTGCCTCTTTGTCCAACAAGAGTCCACAGTTTTGCACAAAATATCTACTCAAGTGCAGTACTTTCTTCTAGTTAGTTAGTAACTGCTACCTCACTGGGTAATTGTCCAGTGAGTATTCTACACTAAATCTTTGTAATGGACCATGTGGAAAAGTCTTGAGTGACCTTGTGTGCATTTCGGCAATGTGATTGGTCCTTCTGCGTCTTTATCCAGAAATCTGTGATAACATGAATCCCCCTCTACAGAGGACAACAAGAATACAAAGAGATAAATCTCCACCAAACAAGGGTACTTCCTCTTGTCAGAATTCCTGCCACAGCTCATCTCTCTTATCACAAAAATACCAGCTGCAGCTGGCCTTCCCCGGTTCATTTGAAAAGGCTTAATAGCTATTACAGATGTTTTACCATGCATATGCAAGGTCAGGTTTCAGGCGCCACGAAACCATCCAGAAAATCCACCAGAATAAGCATCGAGCAACCGGCATAGATGACCTCAACATTAACCTTCCAGAAGACAGCCCTCATCAAATAATCCCCTTCACCTGTTCCTTGCTATAAGCAAATAAAATGCTACATTTGTGAACATTCTAAAACACCTTCTATAAGACAGTCTCATCAAATTAATCATCTGCACCTATTCCTTGCTAAAAGCAATTAGAACGCGACCTTGGTCAACATTCTAAAGCACTTTCTAGAAGGCAGCCTCATCAAGTTAATTATCTGCACCTGTTCCTTGTTACAAACAAATAGAATGTGACCTTTATGAACGTTCTAAAGCAGTCTTATTTAAAGACCGCCCACACTCCTTCCCTTCGCTTAACCTCTTCGCCTGCCACTTATCTATTTCCCAGCTTCCAGGACTCTGTCTTGCCAGCTCCCTTGATCCTCCCTTTTCGACCTCACCACAAAGAGCGTCCTGCATTTGTCTCGCACCTGGATGGAAAAAAGGACAAGAAGAAAAGGAGAGACGCATTAACAGACTTGATGTTACTACGCGCTGAGCTCAGTCACAACATCGTGCCGCAAACAAAGGTAACCAGTGTTTTTGTTCAACTTGTACATACTGTTGGCAGGGCTCTCCCAGAGAGGACTTGGGTGAATCTACTAATTTGCTTGTGGGTTTGATGCTGAAATCATACTCACTACAGTTTCGAACATTTTGATAAAGGAGCCTCTATGGACAATCTAAATGAAAACAAATCAACAACAAAATTAAAGGTAAGTTGAGATTTGAAATGTTTTCATGAGGTGATACATGAAGAGATAGAGTTAATACTAGACTAAAGCCTTTTTATTTGTTTGTTTATAGGTACCATATCTGCCGGTACCATTCATCAGACTGCTGTAAATGCCTTCTGCAGTGTTACTGTTGAGTATCTTCTTTGACTCTAGATGCTCTCTCCATCCCAACCCCCTTCCCCCTGGGATTTGCCACCAGAGCAGTGTCTCCTCCTATAACGGAGGACAAGTCTCAGGAGGATTCAGGAACTAGCGTCGCTGCCCCATTGGAATCATCTGGGATCCAGGTAGGTGGCTTATGACAGAAGGCTAAACCTAACACCTAACATTTCTTTTGGGCGGTGCCATGACCAATCAAGACCAAATATTCACAGACGATCTAGCACGTGCCTTATCAGGGGACCTCATTGCGCTATCAATCTGTCTGAGTCAATGCAGCAGTTGCAACTAGATCTGAATAGGTAAAAAGCAGAAAATGCAACACTCAAGGAAGAGTTGCAATGAGAGACGACACATTCCACAAAATAGAGGCATACTAAACCCAAGGATAGTTGCCCAGTTTTGAACCAGCCTGTGTTTGGAGAACCATTTCAGAGAGGGGCATTTACAACTATTTACCAGAATCTGCATGTATGTCTCTGCACCCAGTCCTGTGCCATAAGCAGCTCCAGAACGCTTTCATGGTGACAGTACTAAATTTGCAGCCTTTATGAGTCAATGGCATTTACATTTCTTATGCAACCCTCAGGCATTCTCCAATGATGCTGCTAAAGTAGCATTTGTAATGTCTTATTTGGGAGGTGTATGCGCTAACTGGGCAATTCCTTTAATAGAAACAAACGATCCCCTTTTGTACAGCTATTCTGCTTTTAAGGCTGCCATGACTAAGTTATTTGCAAAACATGTTTTTATCCAAGTAAGTAACAATGAGCTATGAAACCTACAACAAGGTTATAAGGACCTGCTAACTTGTATCACTACTTTCAATCGACTGGTGGCAGAAATGAGCAGGCCAGAAGAGAAAAGAACATCCTTATTCTATTGAAGGTTAAGAGATGACTTAAAGATACCCTATCGCACATCATTGATCTGCCCGACGACTGTGCAGAATTTATTGATCTTGTGGTTAAGCTAGATCACCAATTGGGCGAGCGAAAGAGTGACCGATCTCACAGTGACACCAGAGTAATATAGGTATAAGGGGTCCACTATCTAATGAGGAAAAGGAATGTCGCCGCAGATTAAGCCTATGTCTTTATTGTGGCAAAGCTGGTCATTTCACTAGGGAATTGTTAGACTTGGCATCTTTTGCCGTGTTTCCCCTGAGTTTTTGCTTTCTGACCTCCAGGTTTTGACTCTGTTTTTGATGGCTTAGTGTCTCTGCGCACTTTCTCACTGCTGATCAGTGTGAAAGTGCAAGTGCTCCTGTTGTAAATTGTGTTATGGATTGGTGTTTCCATGATTGGCATATTTGATTTACTTGTCAGTCCCTAGTAAAGTGCACTGAGTGTGCCAGGGCCTGTAAGTCAAATGCTGCTAGTGGGCTGCAGCACTGGATTGTGCCAACCACACAAGCAGCCCGTAAATGTAACTCTGGCCTGCCATTGCAGAGCCTGTGTGCAGTCTGGTACTGCCTTGTCGACTTGGCAAGTGCACATACTTGCCAGGCCCTAACCTTCCCTTTTAATACATATCAGTCACCCCTAAGGTAGGCCCAAGGTACCCCTGTGGGCAGGGTGCAGTGTCTGTGAAAGGTAGGACATGCCCTGGTGTGTGTGGCATGTCCTGATAGTGAATTACTGCCAATTTCGTTTTTCACTATTGCAAGGCTACCTGTTCCCATAGGACAGAATGGGGAGTTTGTTTATAACACCTTATAAACATAACTGACCCTGGGAACAAAGTAGAGAAATAAAGTTTAGTATGCCTGAACTCAGAATCTAAAGATGCTTCTTTTAGTGAAGGTGATTTTTACATTCTGTGTTTGAAAATACCACTTTTAGAAAGTAGGTATTTTCCTGCTCAGCCATCCAGTAGGCCTTTGCTGGGTTTGGGGATTGACTGTCTTGGTTTTGGATGACAGGGGCTGGAGAGGAGCCGTAGCTCCAGAGAGTCTAGATGGGTCAGGGAAGGGCTGAATGGACTTGGGCTGCATTTAGAGTAGGGGGAGGAGATTTCCTTTCACCTGAATGGGCCTGGTCTGCCTCTGACAATGCTGTCTCCACCTCCTGCCAGGAAGCTGCACCAGAGAGGACAGAACAGGTTCTGGCTGGGCACAGACACTCTCTGCCTGAGAGGACAAAGGATTTTGGGCTATAAAAAGTGGGGCCCAAACCCCTAAACTTTAGAACTCGCTGGAATCAAGGAACCTGCCAAGAAGAAGAGCTGGGAGAGCTGCCAGGAGGAGTACTACCCCTTTGCTGTGTTGTTGCTTTGTTGGGTTGGCCTCCAGTTGCTGATTCTGCCTTGGGCAGTGAAAGGACTGGACTGAACTTTCTTTACTTGTGCTGAGTATCTCCAAGGGCCTGAAACCGAGCTGGCCTCCTGTTCTGAAGTCTCAGGGACTGCAAAGACTTCATCAGCCTCTGGGAACCGCTTCTGGAACTGCTGTTTCAGTTGCCACAGAGAAGGAAACCGCAACCGACTCCGTCACTGGCTCTGTGTCCTGATGGCACCGCAGACCGCACTGTCCGCATCTTGCACAGCAACCTGCTCTCACCGACGACGACGACCGCCACCCCTGCCACCGAGCCGCTGCTTGCACCGTGACCTGTGGGCACCGCAGCCTGCACCGCCTCGCTTCAGTTCGCCATCCTGGTCTCACTGACGGTGTCGCTGCTGCTGACTCGACACCCGTGAACGCCTCGTGGTTGGGGGCTCCGCTCGTAAAGTTTCACAATGCACCGCCTCGTCCCACACAGCCATCTGGGCCGACCGACGCCAGTTCCCGCAAACTGTCTCTGTCGCCTGCACCGCAACCTGACAGCACCGCATCGAGCACCGTCTCGCCCTGCACCGTAAGCCTTGGTCTCACCGACGCCGTCTGGACGATCGTCACCGAGCCGCTGCCTGCACCGCATCGAGAGGACACCGCACCCTGCAGCACTTCCATTTTGCAACACAACAGCGATGGATGCCACGACCGGCTTGCACCTCCGGGTAAACCATAACGAGAAAGGTACTGTTACCGAGTTGGTTCACGCTTTTGCTGGCCCATATCGATGCGGCCGGCCGAAACTGTTAAACTCTGTTGTTTTCAGCATCGCGGTAGCCCCGGACGGAGCTACCGACTCGTATGAACTTTGTTTTTGAGGTATTTCTGCAGTTTAGAAGACATCTTGCAAAGTATCTATTTTTCAAGTACTGTATTGTGGATTCTTATCATTTTTGGTCTTGTTTTGAGTATATAAAAATATTGGATATTTTTCTAAACTGGTGTGGTGTCCTTTTGTAGTGCTTTCACTGTGTTACTGTTGGGTATGTGCAAATGCTTTACACATTGCCTCTAAGATAAGCCTGACTGCTCGTGCCAAGCTACCAAGGGGGTGAACAGGGGTTATTTTAGGAGTGTAACTCCCTTATCCTGACTAGAAGGAAGGGTCCCTACTTGGACAAAGGTGCAAACCATTGCCAACTAGAGACCCCATTTCTAACAGGACTGTTCGGCAAAACCAAAAAAAACTAAGCTGTGGCTAGTGTAGAGGTCGATCAAGAACAGGGAAAACGAAGGTTCTTGACCAGAAGGGAGATCGTCTCGTCAAGAGAAGCCGTACAGATCTCACAAAATCTGCGCAATGTAGGAACACAAATTCCACGGCATCTGACTATCCGAGTCACATTAATCCTATCCCACAGCGGAGGCACATAATATCCATGCTTATTGACTCAGGTGCCACAGGCAATTTTTTGCCAAGCTCGGGGTCACAAAAGTTCCCAAAGAAAAACCTGGGCCTGTGCGAGCTGTAGATGGTTCAGAGTTGTCTTCTGGACTCATTTGTTTTCAGGCAGAGGCTCTAACATTAGTGTGCGATAATGGGCATTCTGAACAACTTGTCTTTGATCTAATAGACACTCCTACCTTTAGCGTAATTTTGGGAGTACCTTGGCTACAACACCATAATCCAAAATTCGATTGGGTACACTGCACCGTAACCTTGGACTTACCATTTTGCACTACTACCTGCTACCTAGAGGCTCCTGAGGTTGGAATACCTCTCCATTGTGCCTTGGTCCAAGGAACAGAAAAACGTAAACTACCCAAAGAATACCAGGACTTTCAAGATGTTTTTGACCCCGTGAAAGCCAGCCAACTGCCCCCACACAGAGCCTTTGATTGCCACATAGATCTCCTCCCGGGAGCCCTGCAGTAGAGTGTATGCATTGACAGAGCCTGAAACTCAATATCTACGCAAATATCTGGATGAACTACTAGAGATAGGTTTTATATATGTCGCCTGCGTCTTCCCCACTCTTCTTTGTACCCAAGAAAAATGGGGAGTTGAGGGCTTGTGTGGATTATATGGCAGTCAATAAGGTGACTATTAAGAATCTCTATCCTCTACCGTTAATTCCGGTACTACTTGATCAGGTCAGAAATTCCACAATTTACACAAAACTAGATTTACGGG
Source organism: Calotriton arnoldi (assembly GCA_963921515.1). NCBI lineage: Eukaryota > Metazoa > Chordata > Amphibia > Caudata > Salamandridae > Calotriton > Calotriton arnoldi. The sequence goes on along the minus strand of CAWUFW010009605.1, from coordinate 38,345 downwards.
GAGTTTACTACTTAATCCGTGCACAAGAAGGCGATGAATTGAAAGCAGCCTTTTGGACTAAGTTCGGGCTGTTTGAGTATACTGGTAAGCCCTTCGTGCTATGTAATGCTCCAGCAGCATTTCAATATTCCATTAGCGAAGTCTTGAGGGAGTTTTTGGATGTTTGTGCAATCGTCTACATAGATAACATTCTGATTTACTCAAATGCAGAAAGAGAATATGTACAACATGTACAACATGTATGTGCCATCTTTTAGCGCCTTAGGGAAAACACTCTCTTTGCTAAATTAGACAAATGTTCCTTCCATTTACAGTTAGTTGAGTTTCTGGGGTATCACTTATCTCTGACAGGCATCACTATGGACCCCAAAAAGTTAGAAGCCATTACCAATTGGCCAACTCCAACAATTGTCAAGGAAAATCAACAGATACTTGGCTTCATCAATTTTTATCGTCATTTCCTCGTACACATTTCAGAGATAGTGGTGCCCATAACATAGCTGCTAAAAAAGGGGCAATCATTTGCATGGTCTCCAGAAGCCAATCAGGCATTGCAACTGTTAAAAACTAAATTCACCACTGCACCCATTCTTCAGCATCCCAATCCAGGCCAGACCTAAAACGTGGAAGCCGATGCTTCGAGGTAGCCGTGGTATGAATTTTATTTCAAAGGAACTCAAGAACTGGCCACATGCATCCCATAGCCTTTTATTCCCAAAAAGTTCTACCAGCGAAGCAAAACTATACGGTGGCTGAAAGAGAATTTCTGGTCATCAAACTGGTGTTCACTGAATGGAGGCATTACCTACAGGGGGCTAAATATACAGTCACAATATTCTCGGATCATAAAAATTTACAATTCTTTAGCTCTGTTAGGACTCTCAGCCCCCGTCAAATGTGATGCCTGCATTTCTTTAGTAGGTTTGATTTCATCATCACCTCTCGCCCAGGGATCAAGCAGTGACAGTCTGATGTTCTTTCTAAACTGGGGTATGCTCACTCTGCCCATTCCACTTCAGACACCCCTACTATCATTCCACAAGAAAAGATAGTTGCAGTCAGCGAGGGTGATACCTTTACGGCAGCCTTACATGAAGAATATAAAAAACTAAAGGCCAAAGAATGGATCATGGATCAAAACACCTAACCATACTATCACAGACAAAAGCTGTTCCTTCACGCTCAGAAATTTTACATCCCTACTATAGAATCAAGACGTCAGGCAATTCAATGGAATCATGACACTGCATTAGCAGGGCACCCAGGTATAACGAAAACCCTAAGGAATTGTCATAAAACCTTCGTGTGGAACAACATGTGGAAGTATATACAAGAATACGTATCTGGTTGCCGAACTTTTGCAAAAAACAGCCTCTGCCTATACCCCCAGTTCTTTGGCACACCATTAGTCTGGATTTTATTACTAAACTTCCAGCAAGAAAATTCCTTCACTACCATTTTAGTAGTTGATGACGTTGTCAAAAATGGCACATTTCATCTCCCTCAAAAAGATACCTACCTCCGCAGAATTTAGTCAAATATTTATTGATCATATCGTAAGACTGCATGGTCTACCAACTAAAATCATTTCAGAGCACGGAGTTCACATCTAAATTTTGGAGAACACTCTGTGATAAGTTAGGAATAGAGGTAGCCTTGTTATCTGCCTTCCACCCACTCACCGATGGGCAAACTGAACGAGTCAACCAATCCCTAGAAACTACACTAAGATGCTTACTATCCACGTACACAGGACAATGAGATCAGGCCTTACCCCTAGCTGAATTCTCTTATAATAACAGCACCCACTCAGCCACAAACTAAACACCCTTCTTCTTCATGTCAGGGCAACATCCTTGGGTCCTTCCCATTGATATATCAGGAATTTCTACTACACTACCTTCAGTCACAGAAAGATTAGAACAAGTGCATGAGATTCAAAAACATGCTAGGACAAGTTTAACAAAAGCCAAATTGGTCATGAAGGCACAAGCTGACAAGCATAGAACCCCAGCACCCATATACAAGGAAGGAGGTAGGGTATGGTTATGAACACAACACCTACAACTAGAAGGCCCAAGGGAACTATGACTGCAATTAATCCAGTCATCATCGAGCTATGGCTTCACCCTGAATACACTATCTACCCAGTGTTTCATGTTTCACTGATCAAGCCATACCACCCGCCACACAGGTTTAATGGCCCACAAAAGTATGAAGTTTACCGTATCCAGGACTCTAAACGATCGCTATAATACCTTATAGATTGGAAGGGTTATGACCTTTCAGAGCCTTCCTAGGAACTGGCCTCCTCGGTTCGCACCCCCTGTCTGGTGAAATGATTTCATGCCCTCCATCCCACCAAACCATGACCGTTAAGACTGCCTTTGGGAGGGGGGACTGTCAGGATTCCTGCCACAGCTCACCTCTCTTGACTATTACAATAATAGCTAACTGCAGTTGGTGTTTCCCGGTTTGTTTGAAAAGGCTTAATAGCTTTTACAAATGTTTTACCATGCATTTGCAAGGTCAGGTTTCAGGCACCATAGGAACACCCAGAAAATCCACCAGAATAAGCATCAAGCAATCGGCATAGATTACATCAACGTTAACCGCAACCTTTGTGAACATTCTAGAACACCTTCTAGAAGATAGCCTCATCAAATTAATCATCTGCACCTCTTCCTTGCTATAAGCAATTAGAACGCAACCTTTGTGAACATTCTAAAGCACATTCTAGAAGGCAGCCTCATCAAGTTAATTATCTGCACCTGGTCCTTGTTACAAACAATTAGAATGTGACCTTTATGAACGTTCTAAAGCAGTTTTTTTTAAAGACCGTCCACACTCCTCCCCTTTGCTTAGCCTCTTCGCCTGCCACTTACCTGTTTACCGGCTTCCAGGACTCTGACTTGCCAGATCGCTTGATCCTCCTGCGTCGACCTCACCACAAAGAACATCCTGCTTTAGTCTCTCACCTGGACGGAGAAAACGAACAAGAAGCAAAGGAGAGACGCGTTAATAGACTTGATTTTCCTATGCGCTGAGCTCAGTCGCAACATCGTGCTGCAAACAAAGGTTACCAGTGTTTTTGTTCAACTTCTACATACAGTTGGCAGGGCTCTGCCAGAGAGGACTTGGATGAAGCTAACCCCCTCCAAATTTGCTTGTGGGTTTGATGCTGAAATCATACTCACTATAGTTTCGAAAATTTTGATGAAGTAGCCTCTAAGGACAATCTAAATAAAAACAAAACAACAACAAAACTAAAGGTTGGTTGAGATTTGAAAAGCTTTTGTGAGGTGATACCTTATGAAATAGAAGTAATACTAGACTAAAGCCTTATTATTTGTTTGTTTATAGGTACCATATCTGCTGGTACCCTTCATCAGACTGGTGTGAATGCCTGCTGCAGTGTTGCTGTTGAGTAGATGAGCTACAAAATCTTTGACTCTAGATGCTCTCTCCATCCCAATCCCCTTCCCCTTGGGATCTGCCACTGGAACAGTGTCTCCTCCTGTAAACTGAGGGCAAGTCTCGGAAGGATTTGGGAACTAGCGTCACCCCCCCATTGGAATCATCTGGGATCCAGGTAGGTAGCTTATGACACTCTTTTATTTATTTTTTGTCCTCATCGCGCCATCTCTATCTTGCTAGCGCTTGGGTTCCCCCCCCAATGGGAGGGGGAACCACACACAAAAGATTATTGCTGTTCCGAAATGGCCTACGCAGGCTCCAAATCACAGCAGGCATGGCTTAATCATCGGACCTGCTAGTTATTTGCCTATCAATATAGCATTTTCAGACCCTCTCAAGGCTCTGAGGATCACAGGTTATGTCCGTCTGACTTATTAACTTAATATTTTTGGAAAAATCTTGAACAAACGGTGCATTTGATGATTTCCAAAGCCTACATATCTCTCGTCTTTCCAGCAGTACCACATAAAAAACAAACTTTGTTTTGGCAGAGTTCAAACCAAAATAGCCATCAGGACTGATCCTAAAAAATACAAGTTGATGGCGTACCTCTATAAGATGCCCTGTTATATCACTGATGAAATTACATACGGTATCCCAATAGGAGGCAAATGCTGAAAATTGCATGAACATGTGCATATCATCTGCCTTTACAGCCTTGCATTTTGGACATCCGATATCTTGGCCAGCCATTCTTGACAGCTTACCCGAACCATAGAGGGAGATATGAGGCAGATGTGGCAAGTATCTTATAATACATTATATGCAGTGGTGAAACCTGCCTCACTTAAGAGAAATCAGCTGTTCACGACCAACAGGTCCTATTGGCATTTGACACTCTTAGCTACATGAAGTAAGTGTGTCTTTGTTTGGTGGAGATGTCCTCATATTTCTCAGTATGAAGAACGTGTCACCAAAATTGGTGGGAAACACTCTGGGGGGCCTTTTGCTAAGCTGTCCATCATCCTGGCAAAAGGCAGGAATGCCTTTCCATACTACTAAGTTTGGCAGGTAGGCCTGCCCAATTATTAGACGGGGAGGGGAGCTGCATGACCTCTCCAGGCCGAATTCACCCCCAGGGCCCAAACAATCTTCAATGGGGGAGGGGGGGCCATGCGGGCTCCCTCTCCGGGTCACTTTCAGCCCCGGAGACCACATCCCCCGGGGGCCAACCTTAATTCAGTGGGGGTGGGGTGGCCATGCCACCCCCCTACTCGGGCTGATTTTGGCCCTGGGGACCCCGTTCCCCATGGCCCAGCCACTTCTGACTGGGAGCCCTGGTCCCACCCAGTGCACCCAGTTTGCATGTTTGGGACTGCGGTGGGAGTCTTTTTTTTTTTTTTATTAACACAGAATTTTATTAAGTTTTCAGTTTTGAAACAGTTTGTGTTACAGCATTATGGATTACATAGTATTCCGTGTAGACAATGATCAGTACATTCATGAACGTCCTAATAACTTGTCCAAACAGCAAAACTTTAAGGATTACCATTACAAGGTATAGATGTATATATACAATCTGTGCAAATGGAAAATTTGAGTGAAGCTGAGTGGAATCGACAATAAATATGCTGTATACATGTACAAACAAGTTAGTGCTCATAATTCTGACTGTATTATCGACTATCTTATAATGAAGTCTTAAATCTGTGACATAAAGAAAGAAACAATAATAAAGAACTATGCTACTATGAACTAGGTGTCTGTTCTGATTGCCATCGGGGGGAGTGGGGCAGGGCAGGGTGTCCCCCCTGGGTAGAGGGGGAGGGGGGGAAGGAGGGGGAGGGGAAGGGAGGAAGGAGAGGAAAAAAGGGGAGGGGTGGAGGAGGGGAAAGGGGAGGAAGGTAGGAGACATATTCAGGAACATATTAATCATCAGCGACATCCATGCATTGTGTCTTAAAAAGTTCCAACATTTGAGCCCATTCCAAAGATATTGGTTTCTTCCTTAACCCTCTGTACTCTTCGCTGTGCAGTGCCTCCCTCTCAGCAGTAGCCCATTTTATAACTTCTTCCTGCCATTTCCCTTTGCGTGGGGCCTTAGCTGATTTCCATCGTTGTGTGAGAAGCCTTTTGGCTAGCATGAGAATGAGACTTATAAAACGGCGCAACACTTTTGCCTTCTTAGGAAGAGGAAAGAGCCCGAGGAGACAGGCCTCAGGGGTGTTCCAAGTTGAACGCTCAGAAAGGTATGTGAGGCCTTGTAGTACCTCCGACCACCATTCCACAAGGGCGGAACAGGTCCAAAACATGTGAATAAAGTCTGCCTCCGAGTTGCGGCAACGAGGACACTCCGATGTGGAATTGGGGTACATACGGTGTATCACCCGTGGTGTGAGATAGTCCCTAAGCAAGACAAACAGTTGAATCGTTTTTAGTCGAGCATTGCGGGAGACGTGCCTGGGATAGTCAAGGACCTGTGACCATTCTCTATCAGTGAAGTCCCTGGACAACTCTGCCTCCCATCATTGACGAAGAGTTAGTAAGGAAACTCCCAGATGGGGCCGTAGGCCCCGATACAGCCATCGAACCAGATGACTACCTTGTCCCATTATGTGTATTGATTGCAATAATCCGAAGGTCGGAGGTTCCCTCTGATCCAATAACCAGTATCTACGCACATAATGTGTGACCGCAGTGTGTGTTAAATTAGTGTAGGAGGAGCCGAATAGGTTTGCACAAATTCTTCATGCGGCATTAAGGTTCCGTCCAGAAATAAGTCCCCTACAGTTTTCGCACCAGATTCCACCCATCCCTGTAGGCTAGTGTCTGACAAAACTCCTCGGGCAGTGGGCAAGCCACATAGAGGTATAGTCGGGGCATATGGCACCGATATATTAGCATACTTCAGCGCCAGTTTCCAATAGTGGAGTGCAATATGTAAAAGAAATGGAGGGTCTTTCATCTTAGTCACTCCAGGGCATAATAAGGATTGGAGCGTCCCAGCCCGTAAGCGAGCGGGTGAATAACCTATTTCAAATAGATTATGACCAGCCAACCAATAAGCCAACCATTGTAATTGGGCCACTATAGAATATGCTTTAAAATCTGGCGCACCCATTCCGCCCTCAGTACTTGGTAGTTGTATTTTGGCAAGAGCCAATCTATGACGGCCCTGTCCACAAATTAAGGAAGTTAGTAATTCATCCAGTGCTTTATAAATCCAAGCAGGAAGTGCTACTGGGAGATTTGCGAATTGATACAGTAGTTTAGGGAGCATAACCATCTTAGAGACAGCCACACGTCCTGCAGTAGTTAAAGGTAAAGTATTCCAGAACGCCACTTGGGATTTGAGGTTATTAAATGCTCGGACAACATTTCCATCAACTGTGTCCGAAGTAGTTCTGTAAATATTAATCCCTAAATACTTAAAAGTAATAGGTTCCACTCTAAACTGCAGCGGACCAAATTGTAGCGTGGGGAGTGTGTATGTGTCATAAAAGGAAAAGGCCACCGATTTAGAAGCATTAAGGCACAATCCCAAAATGTCCCCAAATTGTTCAAACAGTAAGGCGATAGGCGCCATATCTACATGCAGATATGCAAAGTAGAGCAACATGTCGTCTGCATACGCCGAGACAGAGTGGCATAGCCGACCTACCGGGATGCCATATGGTGCCATTATGTGTCGTAGATGTTGTGCCAGGGGTTCTAGAGCAAGCACAAACAGCAAGGGCGACAGCGGGCAACCTTGCCGTGTACCCCGATACACATTATATGCTGCAGAAATATTGGTGCCGGTCTTGGCCCTCGCCGTAGGTCTAGTATAAAGGAGCTTAACCCATTTAATAAAAGCTGGGGGAACCCCATATTTAACCAATGTGGCCAGCATATACGACCAGCTTAAAGAATCAAATGCCTGACGTATATCTAAGGAGAGGCAGCCTGCGTGGGGGGAGCTGGTGCGGGCCGAATGTAGAAGGGCATAAAGGCGACGTATGTTCAAGGAAGTACTGCGTTTTGGCACAAATCCGCATTGGTCGGTGGGAATTAGAGTGGGGAGTAAGGGGAGCAGTTGCGCCACCATTAGCTTACTAAGAATTTTGTACTCCGTATTAAGGATCGATAGAGGCCTATATGCTGACAGATTCGTAAGAGTTTTATTAGGCTTCAACAGAGAGGTACCTATCGCCTCCCTGGTCGTAGGGGGCAAGGCACCCTCATCCAAAGCGGTGGTGTACAGTTGGAGCAGTTTAGGGACCATGGACCCTGCAAACGTGGAATAAAATTCAATGGGAATCCCATCCGAACCCGGGGTCTTGTTACCAGCAATTACTCGTATAGCACTACGGATTTCAGAAGCGTCAGGGGGGCTGCTAAATCCGCAGTCTGGGCTGCCGTGATAGTAGGAAGTACCATCGCCTCCAAGAATGTAGTGGTTGCAACCGTGGTATCGTGAGGGGGAGCAGCGTAAAGAGTTGTATAATAATCGCAAAACGTTCTATTAATGTCCAATTGTGTGGTGAGCAATTCGTGGTGGTCATTATGTATGGCCAGAATAGGTGTGGGGGAGGGTTGTGGTCTAATTAACTTGGCCAATAGCGTACCAGACCTGTCCGAGTCAGCATGAGTACGCAGCGTGTACGCATGCAAATCTATCACCCTCAAGTGCTCCAGTAACTCAGCATATCTGATCCTGGCTTCTTGGAGGTCCGGCTCTATCCCATCATCAGACTGAGCAGCTATTTCTAGCTCTTGCAATAAACTCTCTTGGTCTGTAAGATCACGTATGGCTTCTCGCCGAATCCCCACCAGCGTCCCCATAGAGACACCTCGGATTATTACCTTGAACGCCTCCCATTCAACAAGCCTAGAGGATGCCGTACCCTCGTTGTCTGTAAAATAAGTGGTAATGGTGGTAGCTAAAGTATCCCGGTAAATCGGGTCTTCCAGTTGTAGCGGTTGTAGGTGCCACGTGGGAATTGGCACAGGAATGCGACCCCAATTAAGTACCAACTCCAGGGGATTATGATCGGAGATGGTTTTACCTAAATATGTGGTACGCGCTAACATAGAGAACAGGTCTGGGGAGCAAAGGAAATGATCCAAACGTGTGTGCAAGGAGTGTGGGTAGGAATAAAATGAGTATTCATGAATACCAACGTGTTGCATCTTCCATACATCTAGCAGTCCCCATCCTTTCGTCCAATTAACTAAGTTGGTCGCTTGTATAGTGGTAGCTACGTTGGACAAAGGGGGGTCTGACCTGTCAAGATCAACATCAAACACAGCATTAAAATCCCCACCCAATATCCACGGGTATTGTGCCCAGTCTGACAGGGCTCGTGAAAGGCGGGAAAGGAAAGCGTCTTGATCAGTATTGGGTGCATAAATCGACCCTAAGACCACCCAGGTACCATCCAGCGTGCCCTGTAAAAGTACATATCTCCCCTGGTCGTCAATCCTACTATCCGTCAGTGAAAAAGGGACTCCTGCTCGCAGCCAAATCGCCGCTCCACGTGAGAAAGCAGAATAGACAGTATCATACAATTGTCCCTTCCATCGTCTCTGTACTTTGGCAAACTCGGAAGACATTAAGTGTGTTTCTTGGAGACATACTATCTGTGCTCGAGGACGGTGTAATTGGGCAACTATCCGATGTCGCTTCTGTACCGAACCCATCCCCGTATATTCCAAGAGATGACAGTATATGATTTTGCTACAGACATAGCATCCAATCACGTGTCCCATACCACCCCGCACACACCCACCCCCCACATCCGCAGGAGCATCGAGAAACAGATCAGTAGCGTATACAAAAGAACAACAATCCAATACAGGGTCCAACGATTAAACTTCGGTCGACCAAACTGTGTGCAAACAAGGCACTTAACACACTGAATAATAAATAGGGCTTCACGCCAGTGGGGTGGGCTGCTTACTGTAAATACGTAAGAATCGGTTATGAAACGTAAAGTAACCCAGAACCGGCCGGGCCAGGGACTACATCATTAAAGCTTACCCAGCAGCCTCCTACGGAGCTGTCCAATTTGTGAGCATAATATAACAAATGAGACATAACATATAATGTAGAGGTAAGAGCTTGCAAACGGGGACGGACAATTACCGGGAGATCTAAGTGAAACATTTCTCCTCATATCATAGGACACAACACAGTTACGTCACGTATTCAGGCAGTGGATCGTTGCTGAGCTGTGTGGACACAGAAGGAAATAACGCCACACTGCCCCCAGAGTCTGAGTCTGAGGAGACCTCCACCGATGGGCTGGTGCTAATAGGTGCACGAGGAGTTCGCAACGCTGAGGCCGAGCGGAGGGCCACACGTCTGCTCTCCAGCGCTGATTGCTGCGAAGGAGTATTAGGCACAGTACTCTGTGCAGTGAGTCCTCTCCGTCTACGGTGCGGAAGGCGCCGCGGCTTTGGCTGCAGCTGTGTAGGGTGTATAGAACGGGCAGTGTCTGGGAAATTCCTATCCAACCACTCCCATGCGCTTTCGGGGGTCTCAAAGAAGCAAGCACGTTGGTTGTGAATAATTTTGAGTTTGGCAGTGAACAAAAGAGCAAATGTCAACCCTGCAGTGCGGGCTCCGGCCTTGACCTCCATGAACGAGGAACGCAGGCATTGGACTGTCAGTGTATAGTCCGGGAAAATGGAAATTTTGGTATTATCAAAGAGGATAGGGCCAGCTTCTCGTGTTGTTTGTAATATATGATCGCAATCCCTGTAGTTGAGGATTCTGACCAAGAGCGGTCTAGGATTAGCACCAGGGATAGGTTTACGCATAGGTACTCTATGGGCCCGTTCTACTGTGAAGTGTGCTGACAGGCCAGTGGGGGCCACTTTGGTCCGCAACCAATTTTCAATGAAGGTCGTGGGGTGTTGACCCTCCAGGAGCCCAACAATACGGAGGTTGTTGCGTCGGGCCCTACCTTCAGCATCATCAGCCCGGGCCTGCAAGGACTCAACCTGTTGCTGTAGTACTCGAATGTGCACATCATGCTCCTCCACCTGGGGCTGCAGTGTTGTAACTGAGTGGTCAATGTCTTTCACTGTATCAGCCAGCTTTTTATGATCATCCTTTAGCAAATTTAATTCGGTAGAGATAGTGCCAATTTGTTGCGCTATAGCAGCACGAGATTCACGGATCTCCTGGAGTATCACATCCAGCTTGTCAACGGAAGGAAGAGAAGTGACCCCATCATCAGTCCGATGAGATTGTATCGAGGACGTCTCAGAAGGCGGGGAGCCAGCCCGCCCGAGTCCGGCACCACTTTTGTTTTGTTTCTGCCCATGACTGGTCCCAGCCACACTCCCAGCACCTCAGCAAGGGGATCCACTACGAGCACCAGGAGGTCCTATTCTGTTGTGTCACCCCACAGGGGTCCCAGGAGGCTCAGGGCCTGCAAGAAAGGACGATGATGGATAAAAATCCTGGGGTCAATGCCCGTCACTGAAGCGACCTCGAGCAAGGGCCACCAGCCACTGCTTGGTACTTTAGCGCACTGTTAGGCGGGCCCGGACCATACATGCCAATGTTGATGGCATCATACAGTAGAATGTGAGACCTGAACCCCCAGTCTAAGTTCAGTATTTGGGCCCGTACAGGGTTCCAGGAGGGGAAAGCGGCCGCTCTGTAGTAGCACCAGAGGTCCTATCTGCACTCCAGGACGACCGCACAACAGGCCAAGTGCTAGCAAGGAGGTCGCCGAGAGGAGTTCAGGCAATATGGTCTCCCAAACCTGACGTCCCAGGCAATCCCGGTAGCCGTCTCAAGCCACTGCCTCCAGCCCAGGGTCCGCTCCGCCTCCAATGCTGCAGTACAAGCCGGCCAGGTCAGTCAGAGCCCCCTCCAGCCATGCAACGATCCCCATGAGGTTGAATCCTGGCTCCGCAATACTGCGCCTGGTCGGGGGGAGGGGAGGGAAGACTTTAGGCGCCAAGGAATAGAAGCAGACCAGGCCCCCCAGGCTCCAATCAGGGTCTCACCAGCTCCATAATAATTCAGCGTGGGGCCGCCCGCGGGAGAGCGTATATCTGGCGCTGTTATGTTTCATATAGAGGCCCTAATATAGACACGTTCATATATACTGTATATGGTCATAATCGTATATGCCCTATTATGGTCATAATCGTATATGCCCTATTATGGTCATAATCGCCTATGCCCTAGTATAGTCATGATCTCCTATGCCCTAATATAGGCATGATCTTTCACCTACATTAATTCCCTACAGTACACAACGAACTCTGAGGGTTGAATGTTATCTAGTCTGTGGTTTGAACACTGAAGGGTTTTTCCCGAACACAGGCCTACAATGTACTCATAAATTATGCATGAGCATTCACCAGCTACATCTCCTGCATAATATGTATGTACAAGGTTCACCCCTGACGTCTTCCTCATGTCCAACAAAGACCAATACAAACCATAATAAGGGGCGAGACACTTTAGGGTATAAATACACCACATCTTGCCACGGTAAGACAGAGGGAACCGAGACTTTCATGCCGACACACTGACCAGAGATGCTGAGGCTCCTGCATGCAGTCGCTCCAGCTGACAGCGGTCTAACACAGCCCTTGCGGGGTGTCCAACTCGAGACCAGGACGGGGTCCCACACTCTCTCTATTCAGGTAATGGGGTTCGACTAAATCCTAGAGGGATTCTTGGCTCTTAGGCTTTTAGACCTACACACATGCTAGGCACACTTAGGTACATCTAGTTAGGCATCGAAGGGGTATGCGCACTTTTATAATGCATTTTATATATTCATGTATGTAACCATTATTATTGCAATATGGTAGAACTGTACTATCCTTTCACTTTTATCGTACTGCTGATAATATGTCTCTGCTACTATCTGCTGGTTGTTGCAGCACATATATTCTACACCAGAATAACAACTGTTCAATAAATACTTATTGAAACGCCCAGACTGTTTATTCCGTGTAACTCTCTGAGACAAACCGAACAAGTAAGCACGAGTGACTGAGCGAAAAGTAGTACATTATTTCCACGATTCTGAGGGATCAGGGTTGTCATGATCTAAGGTTGCCAGGAACTAATCTCTCCCCGATAAGAGGAGATTCTAGTGGCACTGTGAGCTAGCTAATGCAAATCAGGCTAACATACGCGGTGGGGGTGCACAGAGCCAGTCGGTCACCAAGCCCACAGTTTATGTTATCCAAACGCGCAGGTCCTGCAGGGGTACTATAGGAACTACACGACATGGCGCCACCAATGTTGGTTGGGTACTTATTTAACAGTAGAATCTGAGTAGTTCAGTCGTGCTATTCTCAGAGAACCTACTCACAAAACACCAGAGATGTCTGGAGTGGGTGGGCACAAAATCCACCGCAGCTGAGTAGTACAAAAATACTATTTATTGGCTGTTGGTTATTCAAGCTTGAAAGGACATAGTGTTCCTAAAAATTGTGCATAACACCTTATCTTAGTTCCCTTGGAACACTTCTTCCTCTAAACATGACTGATGCCGAGGTAAGGGCAGAAAGAGTTGAACTGAATTTTTCAGAAGAAGGAGAAGATCCTGCGGATGCAATACAGATTGCACCAAAGTTCAGAAGGACAGTCACCCTAAGACTATTAGAAAATGGTTTACAAGCTAGGGGCTTTCGTGATTGAGGCACACGAATCAAACAAAACAGAGGTATTCTATTCATGGGTTACATTCCCGGCAGCAAATGCAATAACAAATACATTTCACTACTATATAGAATGAAATGCACCACCGGCATATTGTCCGTTTGAGGACATAGAGATTCCGCTCACTTACCAGGAACAATATTACTGGCTTAATGGCGCCCTACCCCACATACGAAAAAGAGTAAGGTTAGGCCCACTCGGAAGAGGAGGAGCAACATGGCCAATATTAGCGACCTACACACCACATCCTGACATTGCCACAATGCCACCAGGAGACTTACTCGAACAACACACAGATTTAATTAAAATCTAGAGAAACCTGACCAAATTTGTCGTGAGGACTTTAACAATCCAACCTGCACCAGGTGCAGCAAATAGTACTCCAGCTCAGGGTACAGGAAATAAAATTACTCCTCAAACATTACACGCGGTAATGGGCAAAATGCCCGCAAAACGAGAACAAATACCATTCTGGATAGCTCAGAAAATAACTCAGCTTGAGGCAGTATTCCTGAATACTACCACCTGTGATAAACACAGAATACTAACAATCTGCTTGCCCATGGGGATCACACCACAAATAGAGGACTGCACCTCTTAGGGTACAGTCTTTGCTGCCATATATACCAGAACGCATGGGATCCCGTCATTAGCAGTGGTACCTGACGTATTGAGACAGATACAAAATGAGTACGAAGCAGAACCTGCCCTTAACTTAGGGATGAAGTTACTAGGTAACTACAAACAGGTATCTGCCATAATACTAGCTAACATTAAGGGGGAAGCAGCTTCAGTGGCGATCCGCCAATGCCTAAGGGAGTTCAGTCCAGTAGATCAACTACACAAACTACCCAAAATAATTGAAACTGGATATGCAGAATTAGGCAGGGACAGTTTAGGTGGGAAAGTATTAAAACCACAACTAGTGGGCAGTTCTGAAAAGGACACTACAAAGCAGACACTTACTTCTTCTAAAAATAAATGGGAGAATAAAAAGCAACAAAAGTCTAAAGACAGCAGATCTCAATCCCGAGGCAGGTCTCCTCGACAGGAGCCCTCTGAAAGGAGGTATAACATCCGGAGTAGGGATAATATTAGGAAACCTGACAGGTATCAGGATACTGATACACGTTCCTCTCGTTCCTTTCAGGGTTCATTAAAAAAACTCCGAGAGGGAAGGACGGTCAGAACAAAGACAAGAGGAGTGTACAAAGAAGATAAACAAAAACAAAAACCTCAGTTCAAAAAGAAGAAGGTAGCAGGTCTCAAGATCAGACATGTCCAGAATTCTGAGGACACAGCTTCTGAATGGGGAATGGGCTCTGACGATGCTAGACAGCGCGGCAGAAGTAACAATAGCTCGGCAGAACCTGAAGGAATTTCTGGTGACAGCGGAGCGGAGCTGAGTGAGTATATCACGGTGGAAACACCTGATACTCGGGTAAGTGTCCCACATAAGTTACATGAGATAACTCTCCGGATGGAAGGGGACAAGCCCAGGAAAGTTAAAGGTCTATTTTTGGAAAAATCTGTCATCTGGATATGACATCCTATTAGCAGAGCAAGACTGGCCACCAGCATTCATCATGGAGTGCCCTAAGGGAGAAACGGTAATTTTTCCAGCATTTTCCGACCTCGTTCCAATACATTTAAAACATGCATATGTGCAGGAGTGGGCGGTTGCCCTAGCTCCAGCATTGTACAAAAATCATGCTGGTTGGGATGAGGATTCAACTCACCACGTGATCCCGTTAAAAGTTTCCCCAAATGCTCAAAGGCAATACCCTATAAAGCAGGAAGCTAAAAAAACAAGTCAGGGAGATCCTAGATCAACTAGAATACCAGGGGGTGATTGAAAATTGCACTTCACCTATGAACAATCCTTTGTTTCCCGTAATGAAACCTGACAACACATATCGTTTAGTTTTGGATTACAGACATTTAAACACTTGCACAAAGACATTTGCAGTTCAAAATGCACACAGTGCCGCATTAATGAATAACATTGTGTGGAAAAAATACAAAGCTACACTTGATATCTCAAATGGATTTTTCTGCCAAAATATAGCGCCTGAAAGCAGGTATTTGACCGCATTCTCAGTGCTAGGGTCACAACAGCAATTTTGACGACTCGCCCAAGGGTATAAGAATAAGCCCGGGGTTGTTTTCTGCAAGGGTAACAGAGTTACTCCAAAATTTGGATGAAGAAGCATTGTCCTATGTGGATGATATTTATCTGACGAACGATGACTTACCGAGGCACTTGACCAGGGTGAGCACCATTATTATGGGATTTGCCTCTGAGGGCTATAAGTTTAATTTCAAAAAATCAAAAATTGCCCATCTCAATGTCCTGTTCTTAGGGTATGAGCTATCAAGTGAAGGAAAAAGCCTAGCAGCTAACTTTTTAGAAAAGTGTGCTCTGCTCCAACCTCCAAAATCGTTAAAGCATTTACAATCAATTCCGGGATCCCTAAATTTTGGTCGAACTTACATTTTGGATTACGCAGAAAGAGTAAAAACTTTCTACGACTTAATAAAACCTGATTTTTCAGTCAGACAACGGACACAGGAAAATACAAACATCATACGTTCACTACAAGAAGACATGATAGCTTCAAAACACTTATAGACACGCGTAAATGTACACAACTTAGTGATCCGAGTAATAGCGGGTCAATGCGGGTACACTTACTTAACCTTCAATGAAAGTGAAACGGTACCAATCGCATACAAATCACACCTGTACACAAACGCAGAGATGCGTTTCACTTCAACAGAAAAATCCTGACAGCAGTGCAGACCGCTGTAGCAAGAGAAAGAGCTCTGGCTCAGGGAAAGCGCATAATAGTCGTGACCCCAGTACCAGCCTTAGAGGCTGTTACAAAGGCTAGCATTCCAAATGCGAAAGCCTTACATCCCAGATGGATACAATGGGCTAATTCTCTTACTGCAACGGATGTTGAATACAGATTTGATCCAAGTTTAAAAACACAAGCATTTCTGCAATACGAACAAGAATATCCTCTACCAAATGAGATTTTGCCTCTAGATCAGTATGAATATATTATTTACACTGACGGATCTGCCCAACCGGCCATAGGGAGTAAGCAAACTTACAGCGCAGCGTGTGCAATTGTTAAAGGTCGCATGCGCGATGGAAAGTTCCATCCAAGTTGCACTAAAACGCAATCTCTAGGAGACTGCACGGCTCAGTTAGCAGAATTAAAAGCACTGATACTGGCACTCGTAAATACGGAACACGATAGTGTGTGATTCCTATTACTGTGTACAATCATACAATGAATATTTACATCATTGGGAGCAATACGGGTTTAAAGACGCAAAAGGTGGCACAATTAAGCATAAAATGCTATGGGAACAGGTAGTGGAGTTGAGAAACGAACTACCAAGGGCTCACGTGATACATACACTGAGTCAACAGAGTGATGGCGTTCACGTTGAAGGGAATTCATTGGCTGATGAAGCCGCAAAGGGGGCTGTGCGCACAGCATCCGTAGCTGCAATCACTCGTTCAAAAACAAGAATAGACGGCGAGATTTTGGTAGCTGTCATTGCTTCACGCAAAGGCAGCACAGCAGTACCTAAATAATTTCCACTCAAATACTACTACAAGTTAGACGCAAACAACATTCCATATGCTCAGATTCCTGGAGTGGGGGACAGAGTAATAGCAAATATGGATTGTAGGCAAGGCTTAAATCTAGCAGCACACGAGGGTTTGGGTTCTGCGCATACAGGCGTTACAGCGACTATTTCTTTACTGAAACAACGCTACTGGTGGCCAGGGTTAACAAAGCAGACCAAAGACTATGTCTTAAAGTGCGACATCTGCCAGCAGATGAAAGGCTCCACCGTAGCACGCCCAGCGCAGACACCATTACTAAAATCAGACAAACCTCTCGCATGTGTGTATTTGGACCACTGCGGACCCCTACAATCTGATGGGGCCAAGAAATATATCATGGTTGCAGTGATTCCTCCTCTAGATTCCTATGGGTCTGGCCTCAGCGCTCGGCTGACGCTCGAACTGTTATAAAAGATTTGCGAGTCTTTATCGGCACATATGCAGTTGGCACGTTACATTCTGACCGTGGCCCGGCGTTTAGCTCTCGGGCTTACAAAGAGGCCATGGAAGGAATGGGCGTAGCATTGCAGTACTCCTCTCCGTTCCATCCTCAGGGAAATTCTGTTGTGGAGAGGAAAACCCGTGGCTTAAAGCAATCTTTAACAGCTAGGGTATTAGGCAAGGGCGGTAGTTGGGTCAGTCACCTTTATGGGGTCCAAAGAGCAATTAACAACCATCCAAGAAGCTCTCTAGGGGGTGTCACTCCTTACGAGGTCCTATTTGGGATGAGAATGTGGGTACCTGATCTTGATTGTGAATGCGCAGTGGCGGATGAAAAACAATTTGATATCCATGATCGTTTGGCTGTTTTACAGTATCTAAATGAATCCAGGACACAACAAAGCAATGTCCACTTAAAACAGACCGCCACTGAGGAAGTCAAGGCAGTAACGGCAAGACCTGTCTGGATCCCAAAAGTCAGGGATCTGGTCAGAGAGAAGATTGCAGACAAGAAAGAATTTGGGCCATCTTACAGAACAGCTGTACCGGTCCTAGCAATCCAAGGCACAAGAACTGTACTTCTGCCGCCTCTTGCCGGGAAAAAGGAGAAAAGATTTGTCCAAATTGACTTAATCAAACCTCACTATGTGGCCGATACTAAACAGTAGGCCTCGTGGACTCCACAGTAGCAGACGCCCTCCTCTCGCTACAATCCAAGAAGTTCAAACAGAAAGACTCATCACGTTTGAAGAGCCACCTGTACGGAATGAAGGACTAAGCAACAATGCTATGGAACTCGTTCCACTTCAACAAGAAGTTCAACTTCAAGAAGAAAATCAACTTAACAACCAAATTGCAATAAGACCGACTACAGACGTCTACGTCAACATTCCTCGTCAAGAGCAAAATCCAATTTCAACAAATCCCGATGCAATTCCAACAATTGATCGAACTGCTTCTGGCTACTTCATGAACTTTGATACGTTTTCACTGGATCCAAGCGAGCCGGAAACGACGCCAGCCCAAAAATTACACAAACAGAAACTCATTGACTTTTTGCACTTTTTTAGAAAGACTTACCTGGTGTCACCTTGGATAGAACTATGGTATATCACTGGGATTCTATTTCCTCTTTTTTGGCTAGGTTTAACTATAACTTTTAGTATGCTTATTAATGGATGATATCTCCAGCAGAGCTCTACAGCCCAAAGAGTCAATTTGATTTTAAAGCCACACCAGTCTTCACATCGTGAACCAAGAGACTTGTCTTCAGTGAACATCACAGCAGTTCCTATACCGGACGGTATAGTATGGGACAAGATTGATTTCGATATATTCGGTCCGACTGAACTTTTAAGGCTTAAACATGTATTTAAAATTTCTTTAAGTGATATCATTACCTCCAGTACATTTTCTGATGATTGGGACACTGAAACTGTAAATAATATGATGTCTGATGTTGAAAAAACTGCAGCATTTCCGAACAATGAAATGTTAGAAGGTACTTCAGACTATGATACATTGTACTGTTACCAACATTATGGTCATCATTTCTTGCACAAATCTATAACACCTAGAAATGTATTTGAAAACCACCAGTGGGAACACTGCCCTGCACCTCCAAAAGGTAGTTCGCAAACTTTTGCACAGAAATTCACATACTTTTCAGGGTTTAATACATCTGACCCGAAGTCATTTTATTACAAAGTGGCAACAACATCAGCACAGAAAATTATGTTGATTAACACCAAACAGATTTACTCTGCTTCCTTTATGGCCCAGTTGTCTACACAGGGTTTCGACCTATGGAAGGACACTATAGATTTAAAATCAGTCTGGGGTTCTAGGGACTGGCAGGTCCAGGGAACAGAAGCGCTTTTTAGAGCATGCCTCATTCCACAGCAGATGATATTTCTAAATGAAACTGTGCAACAGACATCCTGTCTTGGACTAGCCAAGAACAAGGACATGAACACACCTGGGTTTCCAGCGCCATCACAGATGGGTGGGGGGCAGAATTCAACTACACTTGGGGTAGGATTAGATGACATTCTCCAGTACAACAGATCAGATCCCAATTGGACAGAATGGCTGATTTGGCCCGTTGACACGAACACATGTCAACAGAGATTCCTAGGTATAACCGAGGGGTTTAGTATCAGTAATCCAGATACACGCTATGTACAGAGACAACACCCAGGGGTAGTGACATCCTATAGTGTTTGGAAGTTGTGCCTTGATTGGCTAGAAACCTCAACACTCACAGAAGTGAAACATCACTTGACCTTACTCACACCTGATGTAGACCTTAGGGATTTTTTGCTAGGCCCAAGGAAAACACGTCAGAAACGTTTCATATTTGCTGGCACTTATGCCTACTATAATGAAAACTGGAAAATATCCCAACAGGAGGCCGCAGAAGGAATACGGGAAATAGACCGTATTAACTTAGAGAAGGCATTAGCTGTAGTGGATAATGGGTTAACAACTTTGACCTCCAGGATTTACTCCTTAGGCAACATTGTATCTTCGGCAATTGACGTATTAGAACAAGACTTGGCCTTGTTACAACACGGGCAATCTCAGTTACGTTCTATTATGATGTTAAGCTGGACGCCGCAATCTTTGCGTGCAGGCTACGTGCCCTGGCGTTTTATAAACACCACGTCTCTGTTTTCAGTATACAATCTAACTGATAAACAGACAGAAATGGCACAAAGGGGAGCTAGATATACAATGCTGCGTATTGAGAAACTGGAAAGGTTACCATTCACTGTAGCCGAATCACCATCAACCGAATGGCTAATTCATGGCCAAATCACTCTGCCGGTCACTACGTTTCAGTTTCAATATTGTCTTGAGCAAAGGCAGGCAGGCAGATATGAAAAAATGGGTAAGGGATACATTAAGGAAACTTGGGAGTTACCATATAGATATCGATGCCGGAGTGGGGATCGAGAAGTGTATCTGAATGGTACAAACTGCAAGAATGCTTTAAGCAGTTCTCTCATGTGTCAGGATATTTCTCTGCACGAAGCATGTAGTGGTTCGGTAGCAAATCTATCTTGTCACATGTCAGGGACCCCAGCGGCCATGATCACGCCGGTTTTCCAGCTGCTCTCGAATGGGAGCTACTTGATGCTAAACGATCAAGGTTGCTGTGGGATGCTTCCGGGCGTCGCCTATCTGATCACTGTTAACTCCAGGGTTACTGGCTGTATGCAAGTATTGTTTCCGCTGTAGGAAGGTGGAATCTGACTATATGGTTGCCCCCACTTTTTTCCTGGTGTTTTGCTGGTTTATGACTTAGTTGGACCGGGATCCTGCTATTCAGGGCCCCAGTCTATCTGCTTCCTCTCTAAAATGGTTTCCATGTGCCTTAGGCACATCTCTGATTGGAATCTGGAGTGCCCTTATAAGTCCCTAGTATATGGTATACTATGTACCCAGGGCATAGGTACCTCAGAGGCCTGCCAGGGGCTGAAGCATGTATTGTGCCACCCCTGGAAGGCCAGCCAAAGGACACCACAGGTCTGCTACTGCAGCCTGGGTAAGGTGGTGCATGCACCCCTTACTGTGATATAGGCTACCTATATCACTACATACATACACACATATAAACCTATAAGTCACTCCTATGGCAGGCCTTATCAATCCTGAAGGCAGAGTGCGTGGTTCCTATGTGAGAGGGTGCCCCTGCATGAGCTGGGCCCCTCTGCAGCGTTCGGAGACCCTTCTCTGATGCTGTTTGTAGTGCAGCCCGACCATATATTCTTAAGCGCATTATAACCTCGCGTTAAATGCTAACTTTGGGATGGGTGCACGGAAACATGTTGTGTTGGGTGTCAAACATCTTGGAATACTACCCCCCGCCAGTTCTGGTGGTGGGGGTAGCATTCCACCCTTCTAGAGGGAGAGACATGTACCCACCGGTATACCCGGTACTGACTTTCCAGAGCCCTGGCATCACAAAATGGATGCCGCTGCCACAGACACGAGTCTGGCCTCCTGCTGCTGACCTAAACTCCGGCAGGGGAGGCCTGGACAATAGGTTTCCTGTCCCAGGGAGGTGTGACCACCTCCCCAGACAGGATAGTGTGTATTGGGGCTGGGCGGGAGCACTCTCTGGTGCTTTGAAGTCCTGCACTGGGGGCACATTTGGTGTCCCTGTGCATACCCCAGTTCAAACCGGCTCAGGGGCTTCCAGCTCCTGCTCTGGCGCGAAACTGGACAAAGGGAAAGGGGTGTAACCACCCCTCTGCCCTGACCCTCCCATAGGTGGGTCCACAGAGTATGTCCAACCCCCTATCTTAGTATAAGTATGGGACCCCAGTCCTTAGGACTTTAGATTAACCTGGACGAAACTCTGACACAGAATCCTGGACCTTCGACGCTCTACTTCAAGATTAGAGGACTGAAGAATCTCCCTTGGGGTCAAGGAGTGACTCCCCTGCTTGGCAGGCACCAAAGAAGCAATTGTCCGGTCTGCATTGCTGAAGCTCCCGCCGGAAGCCAAAGTCTTTGCATCACCAGAGGTGGATTTCCAGACTTCCCCGAGGCTGCCCTGAGTCCCCACCAAAGCTGAGGCCCGTAGCTGTCGTGGGTAACGTGGAACCGTGACCCCTGGACACCGATCGCATTTGCAAGTGCATCCTCTTCTGGGTCTCCCACGAATTCGTGCTTTGGGCTCCAAGTAGCCCCAGCCTCCAGCACCGACTGCACCGAAGATCACTGGCCTCCACTCCACGAGTGTCCTGTGAGCCAGCTCCACGTGCATCGACTCGAGGCTCCTTTGCGGTCGCTAGTCCGTTGGCTAGTAGGCCGTCCCGAAGGCCAATCTTCTTCTGCTTGGGCTCCCTGGTTGCTCCAGGCGTGCCCTGACTTACCCTCGCTGGGTGAGTCCCACAGACCTTGCTGGTCTGCAACATCGTCCTTCTTCCATTTCCACAAGACTTGCCGTTGCCAAGGCTTGTTGGGTCCAATCCGGTCGCCGACACCCCTGCAATCGACAGACATCGTGGAACAGCTCGAATCCAGCTCCTGGTCATCGTCGACGCCTCCTGAACCTCGTGGCTGAAGAGTCAAGACGACCGTCAACCTACCTGAAGCACTCAACATCGGTGGGCATCTGCTCATCGCCTTCCTGGTCACTGGCTAGTGACCCAGACTCTGTCCCCTCTGCTTTCAGGTTCTTCAAATCTTCGATCCACCTTTGGATCCACCCGAACACTTTCGACTTGGCCGCCAGCTGCACTTTGCAGCAGATCGCCATTGAAAGCGACGACGAAACCCGACCCCGAAAGACACCTATGCACCCGGCTCCCCTGGGTGAGGCAACTCGAGTACTCCGGTGCTCCCGTGGGTATTGACACTAGAACAGCCTAGTTCTCAAACGGTTTGCTCCAAGTCCTCCTCCAAGTGTCCCTTTTCTTTTAAATTCCAACCGCGACTTTCCCCATAGAAGTCAACGGCGATTCGCGGCTGTGTTCATACACTGCACGCGTCCCCCGTGGGTCCCCTGTGTCACTACCTTGGGTGGTTCCTTGTGGTCCAAGCACTTCTACAGGCTCTAGGCCCTGTGTCTAGCTCAGTCGTGGTTCTTATACCACTTTATTGGTATATGGTTTGGTACGCCCCTAGGGCTCAAACGTGTATTTGTGCTATTACTGTAGATAACTAACTTATAACTTATGTACTTCGAACTCTGGCCTCATAAAGAGACTAGAGGGGTGTGTTTAGCAATAAATACATATATTTTGAATATATACCTGGTGTGGTCCTCTTTCATTTGGTCACTCAAGAGATTATAGACTGGTAAAACAAGCTGCTTTACATTCCTTCAAGACTTAGCCTGAAGGCTGCTCTCCATAGCTACCACTAGGATAGCTTTCAATAAAGGTTGTCTTTAACCTATCTCCAATAAGGGGTTGTTTGGACTGGAGCAAGGTGCCCACTATAATTAGTGGACAGCATATGCCAGGCCAACTTCTCACATTGGTGTGCAGCGTGTGGGATTCCAGCTTGCTATTGTTTTACCAGATAATCTCAATTGAATTGATCAACTGAAAATCACTAAGGGTACCTAAGGTACATATAAATCAAGCTTAGTATACAGTAAGTTCTACCTGAACTTAGAGTTGTGTGTTAAGGGATAGCACACCCTTTCTACAACTCAAGAGAGTTTAGTAGGCCACACTAGAGTAGGTAGTGCATACACCACACCTCACTAGTAATGTCTTCAAAGCCAGGACCCAGTGAGTCCTTGCCAGAAGCCAGTGGGCTTCTTCCCTCCAAGTATGATAAACTCCCATTCTTGGAATTGAGAGCATTATGCAATACTAGGAAGCTGAAGGCAGGCAAAAGTGCCAGCACCCAACACCTCAGGGAGGTGTTACTGGCTGATGATCTCAGCAGGCCCCTAGGGTCTGAAGGGGTAGGCAGAGAGGGTGGGGCAGAAGATGAGGAAGGGGTCAGGGGTGAAGAAACCCAGCCCTCCCCCTCTGAAACTGGCCAGGAAGGTGAAAATGACCTTGACCTGGAGAAAGCAATCCCTCCTGTGGAGGAGGAGGAGGATCAGAATGACCTCCCCTTTATCCCCCCAGGAAGAATTGTGAGTGTGCCCAGAAGGTCTAGATCTCCTTCTCAGGAGTCTAACCACTCTGACACCTCAATAGGGACCTCTGTCTCCTCTCATAGGAGAGAATCCTCTCATGACAGGAGAAAGAGACTGATTGAGTATGAGCAAGCCCAGCTTGAACTCAGAAAACAGCAGTTGGCTATAGACAGGGAGTCCCTACATCTCTACAAAGAGAGAAAAAAGATGGGACTAGAGTCCCATGGTGGCAGCAATTTCCCCAGAGGTAGGGAAAGGTATTATGACCATAGAAACCTGAGCAAGATTGTCCCTCCCTACCAGAGTGGGGATGACATCCACAAATGGATAACTGCTCTAGAGAGGGCCTGTAAAGTACAGAGGGTCCCTCAGGAGCAGTGGGCAGCAATCTTGTGGCTCTCCTTTGCAGACAAAGGTAGAGATAAGCTCCTCACTGTTAGAGAGGAGGATGCTGACAATTACAAAGTCTTGAAGAGTGCTCTGATAGATGGGTTTGGCCTAACCACTGAACAGTATAGGTTGAAGTTCAGAGACACCCAAAAGGCTCAGACTCAAGACTGGGTTGATTTTGTAGATTGTGCTACTAAGGCTCTGGAAGGTTGGATACATGGCAACAAGGTGCATGACTTTTTAGGATTGTACAATTTGATTATGAGGGAGCAGATCCTTAATAATTGTCAAAACCATCTTTTACACCAGTACCTGGTGGACTCTGATCTGACCTCTCCCCAAGAATTGGGAAAGAAGGCAGACAAATGGGTCAGAACCAGAGTAAAGACTAAGAATCAGGGTGGTGACCAGAAGAAAGATTCTACCAAGTCCCAAGAGAAAGGTGGGGATAAATCTAAGGATAAATCCACTACAGGGCCCCAAAAGTCCTCTTCTGGGGGTGGGTCCCAAACTCCTTCCTCTCCTGAAAAGAAACCATATTGCCATGTCTGTAAAAAGCCTGGAATCTGGAAAACTGATCCCAGTTGCCCCAGAATTGGCAATAAAGAAAATGTTCCTCCAACAACTACTACCACCCCTCCTGGTACTACCAGTAGTAATTCTCCAGTTGGGAGTAGTGTACCCAGAAAGTTAGGTGCTTTTGCAAGAGGAACAGAGGTGGGCCCTAGTTTAGACAGGACCCCCTCAACAGACTCCTCTGACTCTGATGGTGGTATAGGATTTGCCACCTTTACCATGGGTCCCAAGGCATTGGGCAGGTACAGACTGGAGCCAATAATTAATGGTCAGAAAGCTGTGGCATTTAGGGACACAGGGGCTAGTGTCACCATGGTGGCAGGGAAACTAGTCCCCCTCACCAGCTTTTACCTGAGTTTAAATACCAGGTAACCAACATTGATGGTGTCAGAACAGATCACCCCATGGCCATAGTAAATCTCAGCTGGGAAGGGGTCACAGGCCCAAAAAGAGTGGCAGTGTCCCCAACCTTGCCTGTAGATTGCCTGATGGGCAATGATCTGGAAATTTCAGCCTGGGCTGAAGTTGAACACCAAACCCATCTGAGAATGCTGGGTGTCCCTGTAAAGGTTAGAGGGGCTGTGATGGCCACAGCCCAAGCCCAGGGAAATTTTGGAGAGATGGAGCCTGGAAGAATGGCCCACTCTCCCCCAAAAGAGAGCACAAGGGTTGAAGAAAAGTCTTCTTCCCTCCAGACAGTAGGTAAGGGTCAGCCTCCTCAGGGAACTGACCCTACCCCTAGTGAAGGAACTGCCCCAGAGGTAGTCAGGCTTGGCCTGGCCCCACCCCTGATGGCAGAGGACCCTTCCAAGGTGGCACCCAGTCTGGAGCAGGTAACCTGCCCCTCTCTACCCTGCCTCAGTCAGCCCAGGGCTGCAGAGGTCAGGGAGGTCAGTGGACCCCCAGGGCCCCCTGTCCAGAGGAACCCCCATCAGCAGATTAGGGGCACCCAGTCTAGTAGCCCTAGCCAGGTGAAAATTCCTCAACACACTGAGGGATCCCCCATATCTTTGTGTAGGGACCTCCCCAGAAGGACTCTGTTAGACAAGGGCAAACCTGGGACCAAAAGGTTCCAAACCTGCCATGTCCCTCCAGTGGTCCATCCGAAGGGACCCAACCCCCAGCTGTAGGCAGCCAAAGGTTGACCCTTAGAGCACAGTGCAACTCAGTCATGAAAAGACAGGCATACATGGTGACCAGTGATCTGAGGAAGCTGAGACTAACCTTCCTAGGGCCTCACTTCCCACGTCAGACACCTCACCAGCCTTGTACTTTACCAAAGCACACCACAGGTAGTAATTCCCCATGGTGGAGACCCTCTCATACCCTTAGGGTGAGGGATTGCTTAGTGGACCATAAGACAGGGGGCAACCATGCTAGTGCAGGTGCTTCCTTATATGGCCACTTAGTAAATAAAGGCTCAACTGGCCAAGGTTAGCCTTATCTCCTTTCGTTTGGGGGGGTTATGTAGGAAGGTGGAATCTGACTATATGGTTGCCCCCACTTTTTCCTGGTGTTTTGCTGATTTATGACTTAGTTGGACTGGGATCCTGCTATTCAGGGCCCCAGTCTATCTGCTTCCTCTCTAAAATGGTTTCCATGTGCCTTAGGCACATCTCTGATTGGAATCTGGAGTGCCCTTATAAGTCCCTAGTATATGGTATACTATGTACCCAGGGCATAGGTACCTCAGAGGCCTGCCAGGGGCTGAAGCATGTATTGTGCCACCCCTGGAAGGCCAGCCAAAAGGACACCACAGGTCTGCTACTGCAGCATGGATAAGGTGGTGCATGCACCCCTTACTGTGATATAGGCTACCTATATCACTACATACATACACACATATAAACCTATAAGTCACTCCTATGGCAGGCCTTATCAATCCTGAAGGCAGAGTGCGTGGTTCCTATGTGAGAGGGTGCCCCTGCATGAGCTGGGCCCCTCTGCAGCGTTCGGAGACCCTTCTCTGATGCTGTTTGTAGTGCAGCCCGACCATATACTCTTAAGCGCATTATAACCTCGCGTTAAATGCTAACTTTGGGATGGCTGCACGGAAACATGTCGTGTTTGGTGTCAAACATCTTGGAATACTACCCCCCCGCCAGTTCTGGCAGCGGGGGTAGCATTCCACCCTTCTAGAGGGAGAGACATGTACCCACCGGTATACCCGGTACTGACTTTCCAGAGCCCTGGCATCACAAAATGGATGCCGCTGCCACAGACACGAGTCTGGCCTCCTGCTGCTGACCGAAACTCTGGCAGGGGAGGCCTGGACAATAGGTTTCCTGTCCCAGGGAGGTGTGACCACCTCCCCAGACAGGATAGTGTGTATTGGGGCTGGGCGGGAGCACTCTCTGGTGCTTTGAAGTCCTGCACTGGGGGCACATTTGGTGTCCCTGTGCATACCCCAGTTCAAACCGGCTCAGGGGCTTCCAGCCCCTGCTCTGGCGTGAAACTGGACAAAGGGAAAGGGGTGTAACCACCCCTCTGCCCTGACCCTCCCATAGGTGGGTCCGCAGAGTATGTCCAACCCCCTATCTTAGTATAAGTATGGGACCCCAGTCCTTAGGACTTTAGATTAACCTGGACCAAACTCTGACACAGAATCCTGGACCTTCGATGCTCTACTTCAAGATTAGAGGACTGAAGAATCTCCCTTGGGGTAAAGGAGTGAGTCCCCTGCTTGGCAGGCACCAAAGAAGCAATTGTCCGGTCTGCATCGCTGAAGCTCCCGCTGGACGCCAAAGTCTTTGCATCACCAGAGGTAGATTTCCAGACTTCCCCGAGGCTGACCGGAATCCCCAGCAAAGCTGAGGCCCGTAGCTGTCGTGGGTAACGTGGAACCGTGACTGTGAGAAGTTGGCCTCGCATATGCTGTCCACTAATTATAGTGGGCACCTTGCACCAGTCCAAACAACCCCTTATTGGAGATAGGTTAAAGACAACCTTATTGAAAGCTATCCTAGTGGTAGCTATGGAGAGCAGCCTTCAGGCTAAGTCTTGAAGGAATGTAAAGCAGCTTGTTTTACCAGTCTATAATCTCTTGAGTGATCAAATGAAAGAGCACCACACCAGGTATATATTCAAAATATATGTATTTATTAGCTAAACACACCCCTCTAGTCTCTTTATGAGGCTAGAGTTCGAAGTACATAAGTTATAAGTTATTTAAACACAGTAATAGCACAAATACACGTTTGGGCCCTAGGGGCGTACTCAAACCATATACCAATAAAGTGGTATAAGAACCACGACTGAGCTAGACACTAGGCCTAGAGCCTCTAGAAGTGCTTGGACCACAAGGAACCACCCAAGGTAGTGACACAGGGGACCCACGGGGGACGCGTGCAGTGTAATTACACAGCCGCGAATCGCCGTTAACTTCTATGGAGAAAGTCGCGGTTTGGAAATTAAAGAAAAGGGACACTTAAAGAAGGACTTGGAGCAAACCCTTTGAGAACTAGGTCGTTCTAGAGTCTCTACCCACGGGAGCACCGGAGTACTCTTGTTACCTCACCCAGGGAAGCCGGGTGCATAGGTGCCTTTCGGGGTCGGGTTTCGTCTGTCGATTTGAATGGCGATCTGCTGCAAAGTGCTGCTGGCGACCAAGTGGAAAGTGTCCGGGTGGATCCAAGAGTGGATCGGAGATCTGAAGAACCTGAAAGCAGAGGGGACAGAGTCTGGGTCACTAGCCAGTGACCAGGAAGGCGATGAGCAGATGCCCACCGATGTCGAGTGCTTCAGGTAGGTTGACGGTCGTCTTGACTCTTCAGCCACGAGGTCCAGGAGGCGTTGTCGGCGACCAGGAGCAGGATTCGGGCTGGTACACGATGTCTGTCGAGTGCTGAGGTGTCGGCGACCGGATTGGACCCAACAAGCCTTGGCAACGGCAAGTCTCGATGAAGTTGAAGATTGACGATTGATGCAGACCAGCAAGGTCTGAGGAACTCACCCAGCAAGGGTAAGTGAGGGCAAGCCTGGAGCAACCAGGAGCCCAAGAAGAAAAGGATTGGCCTTCGTGAAGGGCTACTAGCCAACGGGCTAGCGACCGCAAAGGAGCCTCGAGACGGTGCACGTGGAGCTGGCTCACAGGACACTCGTGGAGTGGAGGCCAGTGATCTTCGGTGCAGTTGGTGCTGGAGGCTAGGGCTACTCGGAGCCCAAAGCACGACTTCGTGGGAGACCCAGAAGAGGATGCACTTAGCAAATGCGTGCGGTGTCCAGGGGTCACGGTTCCACGTTACCCACGACAGCTACGGGCCTCAGCTTTGCTGGGGACTCAGGGCAGCCTCGGGAAGTCTGGAAATCCACCTCTGGTGATGCAAAGACTTCGGCGTCCGACGGGAGCTTAGGCGATGCAGACCGGACAATTGCTTCTTTGGTGCCTGCCAAGCAGGGGAGTCACTCCTTGACCCCAAGGGAGATTCTTCTGTCCTCTAATCTTGTAGTAGAGCGTCGAAGGTCCAGGATTCTGTGTCAGAGTTTCGTCCAGGGATAATCTAAAGTCCTAAGGACTGGGTTCCTATACTTATACTAAGTTTAGGGGTTGGACTTACTCTGTGGCCCCACCTATGGGTGGGTCAGGGCAGAGGGGTGGCTACACCCCTTTCCCTTTGTCCAGTTCGCGCCAAAGCAGGGGCTGCAAGCCCCTGATCCGGTTTGAACTGGGTATGCACAGGGACACCAAGTGTGCCCCCAGTGCAGGACTTCAAAGCACCCGAAAGTGCTCCCGCCCAGCCCCAATACACACTATCCTGTCTGGGGAGGTGGTCACACCTCCCTGGGACAGGAAACCTATTGTCCAGGCCTCCCCTGCCGGAGTTTCGTCCAGCAGCAGGAGGCCAGACTTGTGTCTGTGGCAGCAGCATCCATTTTGTGATGCCAGGGCTTTAGAAAGAAGTTACCGGCCAGGCCAGGGTTAACATGTCTCTCCCTCTAGAAGGGTGGAATGCTACCCCCGCCGCCAGAATTGGCGGGGGGTAGTATTCCAAGATGTTTGACACCAAACACGACATGTTTCGGTGCAGCCATTCCAAAGTTAGCATTTAACGCGAGGTTATAATGCGCTTAAGAGTATATGGTCAGGCTGCACTACAAACAGCATCAGAGAAGGGTCTCCGAACGCTGCAGAGGGGCCCTGCTCATGCAGGGGCACCCTCTCACATAGGAACCACGCACTCTGCCTTCAGGATTGATAAGGCCTGCCATAGGAGTGACTTATAGGTTTATATGTGTGTATGTATATAGTGATATAGGTAACCTATATCACAGTAAGGGGTGCATGCACCACCTTACCCAGGCTGCAGTAGCAGACCTGTGGTGTCAGTTTGGATGGCCTTCCAGGGGTGGCACAATACATGCTGCAGCCCCTGGTAGGCCTCTGAGGTACCTATGCCCTGGGTACATAGTATACCATATACTAGGGACTTATAAGGGCACTCCAGATTCCAATCAGAGATGTGCCTAAGGCACATGGAAACCATTTTAGAGAGGAAGCAGCTAGGCTGGGGTTCTGATTAGCAGGGCCCCAGCCAGACTAAGGTCGAAAAACAGTGAAGCATCAGCAAAAAGTGGGGGTACCCATGTGAAGCAGATCCTACTCTCCTACACAACCCCCCAAACGTAGGGACATTAAACTAACCTTGCCCAGTTAAGTCTTCATGTTCTAAGTGGAAGTACCTAGAGAGTCCATCTGCATTGGCATGGTTACTCCCAGGTCTATGTTCCACTGTGAAGTCCATCCCCTGTAGGGAAATGGACCACCTAAGCAGTTTGGGGTTTTCACCCTTCATTTGTTTTAGCCATAAGAGGGGCTTATGGTCTGTTTGAACAAGGAAGTGAGTACCAAACAAGTATGGCCTCAACTTCTTCAGAGCCCAGACCACAGCAAAGGCCTCCTCTCAATGGCTGACCAACGTTTCTCTCTAGGGGTCAGCCTTCTGCTAATGAAAGCTACTGGCTGATCCTGACCTTCTTCATTCAATTGTGACAGTACAGCCCCTACCCCCAATTCAGATGCATCAGTTTGAACAATGAACTTCTTGGAGTAATCAGGACTCTGTAGAATGGGAGCAGTGCACATGGCCTGCTTCAGGTCATCAAATGCCTTTTGACAGCTAACTGTCCACTGAACCTTTTGGGCATTTTCTTGGAAGTTAAGTCATTCAGGGGTGTCACTATTGATCCATACCCCTTGACAAATCTCCTATAGTACCCAGTCAGGCCTAAGAAGGCTCTCACCTGAGTCTGGGTAGTTGGAGCAGTCCAGTCCATGATGGTCTGGATCTTGCTCTGCAAAGGTTGAACCTGGCCTCCACCCACAAGGTGGCCCAGGTACACAACCTGACTCTGCCCTATCTGGCACTTGGTGGCCTTGATAGTCAGGCCTGCCTTTGCAGGGCCTGTAAAACATTCCTGAGGTGGACCAGGTGATCCTCCCAGGTGGAGCTAAAGACAGCAATATCATCTAGATATGCTGCACTATAGGCTTCCAGACCTGTGAGGACTGTATTCACCAACCTCTGAAAAGTGGCAGGTGCATTCTTCAGACCAAAGGGCATCACCACAAATTGATAATGCCCACTAGGGGTTGAGAATGCTGTTTTTGGCTTTGCAGCATCAGCTAGTCTGATCTGCCAGTAGCCAGCTGTCAAGTCAAATGTGCTTAGATACTTGGCTGAGGCCAAAGTGTCTATTAGCTCATCTGCCCTTGGTATTGGATGGGCATCAGTCCTAGTGACTGCATTGAGACCCCTGTAGTCCACACAAAACCTCATCTCTCTTTTTCCACCACTGGTGTGAGGTTTTGGCACAAGGACCACTGGACTAGCCCAAGGGCTATCTGAGGGTTCAATAACTCCCAAATCCAACATTTTCTGGACTTCAGTCCTGATACAGTCCCTGACATGGTCAGGTTGCCTATAAATCTTATTTTTAATAGGCAGACTGTCCCCAGTGTCCACTTCATGAGTGCACCAGGTGGTCTGACTGGGTGTCAGTGAAAACATGTGTCTAAACTGATTGAGCACCTGTCTACAATCAGTTTGCTGCTGGGTAGTGAGGCTGCCTGCCAAGGCTACACCATCTACTGACCCATCGTCAGGGTTCTGTGAGAGCAGGTCAGGGAGTGGGTCACTCTCTTCCTCCTGCCCTTCATCAGTAGCCATGAGCAAGCCCATGTCTGCCCTGTCCACATATGGTTTTAACCTGTTGACATGGAGAACCCTGTGGGGACTCCTGGGTGTTCCTAGGTCTACTAAGTAGGTAACCTCACCCTTCTGCTCAACAATAGTGTGGGGTCCACTCCATTTGTCTTGGAGAGCTGCTGGGGCCACTGGCTCCAACACCCACACCTTCTGTCCTGGCTGGTAAACAGTCAGTACAGCTCTTTGGTCATGCCAGGCCTTTGAAGTTCCTGGCTAGCCTCAAGGTTTTTAGTTGCCTTTTCATATACTCAGCCATCCGGGAGCGGAGACCAAGTACATAGTCCACTATGTCTTGCTTTGGGGGCTTGAGAGGTAACTCCCATCCTTCCTTCACCAAGCACAGTGGACCCCTGACAGGGTGGCCAAACAAAAGTTCAAAAGGGCTGTAACCAACCCCCTTCTGAGGCACCTCCCTATATGCAAATAAAAGGCAGGGCAAGAGTATGTCCCATCTTCGCCTAAGCTTTTCTGGGAGCCCTTTAATCATGCCCTTCAAGGTTTTGTTGAATCTCTCAACTAAACCATTGCATTGTGGGTGATAGGGTGTGGTGAACTTGTAAGTCACTCCACACTCCTTCCACATTGCTTTTAAGTATCCAGACATAAAGTTAGCACCCCTGTCTGATACAACCTCCTTAGGAAAGCCCACTCTTGAGAAAATTCCCAGGAGGGCCCTTTGCCACCACAGGTGCTGTAGTGGTCCTAAGGGGAATAGCCTCTGGGTACCTGGTGGCATGATCCACTACCACCAGGATAAACCTGTGCCCAGATGCTGTTTGGGGATCCATGGGACCAACAATGTCAATCCCCACCCTTTCAAAGGGAACCCCCACCACAGGTAGTGGTATCAGGGGGCCTTTGTAGTGCCACCTGCCTTGCCACTGGCCTGGCAGGTTACACAGGAGCGACAAAACTCCTTGGTGTCTTCAGACATGTGGGGCCAGTGAAAGTGAGGGACAATTCTGTCCCAAGTCTTGTTCTGGCCCAGGTGACCTGCTAAGGGAATATCATGGGCTAGGGTCAATAGGAAGCCCCTGAACTTCAGAGGTATAACCAACCTCCTGGTAGCACCAGGCTTGGGGTCTCTACACTCTGAGTACAAGAGTCCATCATCCCAATACACAGTATGGGGACCACTAGCTTTCCCAGCAGCCTCAGCAGCAGCTTGCTGTCTGAGGGGTTCAAGAGAGGGGCAGCTCTGCTGCTCCTGGCTCAGATCTGCCCTGGAAGGTCCCCCTGTCCCCAAGAACTCAACCTGGTCAGGTTCAAGCTCCTCTGGGACAGTTCCTTCCTCAGGACTGAGATCATCCCCCTCAAGGGACTGATCTTCCTTCTGAGCCAAGGGGAAGGCACTGCCTTTACCCTACTACTCCTCCTCTTGGAAGGCACTTGGTCCATTATTCCAGAATCCAAGGCCTGTTCAGTGCTAGACATTTTGGCTTGTGACCTGGTCACAGCAAACACATCTGCAGGGATCCCCAGCATTTCTGCATGGGTCCTGAGCTCCACTTCTGCCCAAGCTGAAGTTTCTAAGTCATTGCCAAGCAAGCATTCGACTGGTAGGTCTGCACTTACCACAACCTTCTTAAGGCCAGTTACCCCTCCCCAGGAGAAGTTAACAACTGCCAGAGTATGGTCTGTTCTGACATTGCTAGCATTGGTCACTTGGTACATCTCACCAAGTATAACTTGCCCAGGATTCACAAGGTCTTGTGTCACCATGGTGACACTTGCCCCTGTGTCCCTAAATGCCAAAGCCTCTCGTCCATTGATTAAAGGCTGTTGTCTGTACTTGCCCAGATTACTGGGACTCACAGAGGAGGTCACATCCATGCCTCCATCACAGACTAACACAGCCTGAGTGAGTTCTCTGACTAGGTCAGAGCCCATCTCAGTACCCAGGGTCAACCCTACTAAACCCTTGGCTGTAGTACTCCCACCACCAACTGTAACTGTACTAGGGGGAACAGGTGCCTTAGGGGCATTGGTGGGGGCTGGACTTGAGTCTTTGGACTTGGTGCAATCACTGGTCCAGTGGGTCTTTTGCTTACAGACCTTGCACCATGGTTTTCTTTGGCCTTTCCCTTTGGTAGACTGTGAATCCCCACCTGAAGAAGATTTTTGGGGGCCTTGTGAAGACTTTTGATCTTTACCCTTCTCCCCACCCTTATCAGAGTTCTTAGAATCTTGCTTCTTAGGGTCACCACCTTGGTTCTGTACCTTCTGCCTCACCCTGGTTCTGACCCATTTGTCTGCCTTCTTTCCCAATTCTTGGGGAGAGGTCAGATCAGAGTCCACCAGGTACTGATGCAACAGCTGATTTTGACAGTTATTAAGAATCTGCTCCCTCATTATCAGATTGTACAATCCTGTGAAGTCACACACCTTACTGCCCATCAACCAGCCTTCCAGAGCCTTAGCAGAACAATCCACATAGTCTACCCAGTCTTGAGTCTGTGCTTTTGGGCATCTCTGAACTTCAACCTGTATTGTTCAGTTGTTAGGCCAAACCCATCAATAAGAGCACTCTTCAAGACCTTGTAATTATCAGCATCCTCTTCTCTTACAGTGAGGAGCTTGTCTCTACCTTTGTCTGCAAAGGAGAGCCACAAGATTGCTGCCCACTGCTCCTGAGGGACCTTCTGTACTTTACAGGCCCTCTCTAGAGCAGTTATCCATTTGTGGATGTCATCCCCACTCTGGTAGGGAGGGACAATCTTGCTCAGGTTTCTATGGTCATAAGACCTTTCCCTATCTCTAGGGACATGGCTGCCACCATGGGACTCTAGTCCCAACTTTCTTCTCTCTCTGTAGAGATCTAGGGACTCCCTGTCTATAGCCAGTTGCTGTTTTCTGAGTTCAAGCTGAGCTTCCTCATATTGAATCAGCCTCTTTCTCCTCTCATGAGAGGATTCCCTCCTATGAGAGGAGACAGAGGTCCCTATTGAGGTGCCAGAGTGGTTAGACTCCTGAGAAGGAGATCTAGACCTTCTGGGCACACTCACAATCCTTCCTGGGGGACAAAGTGGAGGTCATCCTGAGCCTCCTCCTCATCCACAGGAGGAATTGGGTTATCCAGGTCAGGGTCATTGTCACCCTCCTGGTCAGTTCCAGAGGGGGGCTGGGGTGTTGCTACCCCTGGCCCCATCCTCATCTTCTGCCCCACCCTCTGCTCCTACCCCTTCAGTCCCTAAGGGCCTGCTGAGATCATAAGCCTCTAACATCTCTCTCAGATGTTGGGTGGTGGGGCTTTGGCCTGTCTTCAGTTTCCTCAAATTGCATAATGCTCTCAATTCCAAGAATGGGAGTGTATCATACTTGGAGGGAAGAAGCCCAGGGGCTTCTGGCAAGGACTCACTGGGTCCTGGCTTTGAAGACATCACTAGTGAGGTGTGGTGTATGCACTACCTACTCTAGTGTGGCCTACTAAACTCTCTTGAGTTGTAGAAAGGGTGTGCTATCCCTTAACACACAACTCTAAGTTCAGTAGAACTTACTGTATACTAAGCTTAATTTATATGTACCTTAGGTACCTTTAGTGGTTTTCAGTTGATCAATTCAATTGAGATTATCTGGTAAAACAATAGCAAGCTGGAATCCCACACGCTGCACACCAATGTGAGAAGTTGGCCTGGCATATGCTGTCCACTAATTATAGTGGGCACCTTGCACCAGTCCAAACAACCCCTTATTGGAGATAGGTTAAAGACAACCTTATTGAAAGCTATCCTAGTGGTAGCTATGGAGAGCAGCCTTCAGGCTAAGTCTTGAAGGAATGTAAAGCAGCTTGTTTTACCAGTCTATAATCTCTTGAGTGATCAAATGAAAGAGCACCACACCAGGTATATATTCAAAATATATGTATTTATTGCTAAACACACCCCTCTAGTCTCTTTATGAGGCTAGAGTTCGAAGTACATAAGTTATAAGTTATTTAAACACAGTAATAGCACAAATACACGTTTGGGCCCTAGGGGCGTACTCAAACCATATACCAATAAAGTGGTATAAGAACCACGACTGAGCTAGACACTAGGCCTAGAGCCTCTAGAAGTGCTTGGACCACAAGGAACCACCCAAGGTAGTGACACAGGGGACCCACGGGGACGCGTGCAGTGTAAATACACAGCCGCGAAACGCCGTTAACTTCTATGGAGAAAGTCGCGGTTTGGAAATTAAAGAAAAGGGACACTTAAAGAAGGACTTGGAGCAAACCCTTTGAGAACTAGGTCGTTCTAGAGTCTCTACCCACGGGAGCACCGGAGTACTCTTGTTACCTCACCCAGGGAAGCCGGGTGCATAGGTGCCTTTCGGGGTCGGGTTTCGTCGTCGATTTGAATGGCGATCTGCTGCAAAGTGCTGCTGGCGACCAAGTGGAAAGTGTCCGGGTGGATCCAAGAGTGGATCGGAGATCTGAAGAACCTGAAAGCAGAGGGGACAGAGTCTGGGTCACTAGCCAGTGACCAGGAAGGCGATGAGCAGATGCCCACCGATGTTGAGTGCTTCAGGTAGGTTGACGGTCGTCTTGACTCTTCAGCCACGAGGTCCAGGAGGCGTTGTCGGCGACCAGGAGCAGGATTCGGGCTGGTACACAATGTCTGTCGAGTGCTGAGGTGTCGGCGACCGGATTGGACCCAACAAGCCTTGGCAACGGCAAGTCTCGATGAAGTTGAAGATTGACGATGATGCAGACCAGCAAGGTCTGAGGAACTCACCCAGCAAGGGTAAGTGAGGGCAAGCCTGGAGCAACCAGGGAGCCCAAGAAGAAAAGGATTGGCCTTCGTGAAGGGCTACTAGCCAACGGGCTAGCGACCGCGAAGGAGCCTCGAGACGGTGCACGTGGAGCTGCCTCACAGGACACTCGTGGAGTGGAGGCCAGTGATCTTCGGTGCAGTTGGTGCTGGAGGCCAGGGCTACTCGGAGCCCAAAGTACGACTTCGTGGGAGACCCAGAAGAGGATGCACTAGCAAATGCGTGCGGTGTCCAGGGGTCACGGTTCCACGTTACCCACAACAGCTACGGGCCTCAGCTTTGCTGGGGACTCAGGGCAGCCTCGGGGAAGTCTGGAAATCCACCTCTGGTGATGCAAAGACTTCGGCGTCCGACGGGAGCTTAGGCGATGCAGACCGGACAATTGCTTCTTTGGTGCCTGCCAAGCAGGGGAGTCACTCCTTGACCCCAAGGGAGATTCTTCTGTCCTCTAGTCTTGAGTAGAGCGTCGAAGGTCCAGGATTCTGTGTCAGAGTTTCGTCCAGGGATAATCTAAAGTCCTAAGGACTGGGTTCCTATACTTATACTAAGTTTAGGGGTTGGACTTACTCTGTGGCCCCACCTATGGGTGGGTCAGGGCAGAGGGGTGGCTACACCCCTTTCCTTTGTCCAGTTCACGCGCAAAGCAGGGGCTGCAAGCCCCTGATCCGGTTTGAACTGGGGTATGCACAGGGACACCAAGTGTGCCCCCAGTGCAGGACTTCAAAGCACCCGAAAGTGCTCCCGCCCAGCCCCAATACACACTATCCTGTCTGGGGAGGTGGTCACACCTCCCTGGGACAGGAAACCTATTGTCCAGGCCTCCCCTGCCGGAGTTTCGTCCAGCAGCAGGAGGCCAGACTTGTGTCTGTGGCAGCAGCATCCATTTTGTGATGCCAGGGCTTTAGAAAGAAGTTACCGGCCAGGCCAGGGTTAACATGTCTCTCCCTCTAGAAGGGTGGAATGCTACCCCCGCCGCCAGAATTGGCGGGGGGTAGTATTCCAAGATGTTTGACACCAAACACGACATGTTTCGGTGCAGCCATTCCAAAGTTAGCATTTAACGCGAGGTTATAATGCGCTTAAGAGTATATGGTCAGGCTGCACTACAAACAGCATCAGAGAAGGGTCTCCGAACGCTGCAGAGGGGCCCTGCTCATGCAGGGGCACCCTCTCACATAGGAACCACGCACTCTGCCTTCAGGATTGATAAGGCCTGCCATAGGAGTGACTTATAGGTTTATATGTGTGTATGTATATAGTGATATAGGTAACCTATATCACAGTAAGGGGTGCATGCACCACCTTACCCAGGCTGCAGTAGCAGACCTGTGGTGTCAGTTTGGATGGCCTTCCAGGGGTGGCACAATACATGCTGCAGCCCCTGGTAGGCCTCTGAGGTACCTATGCCCTGGGTACATAGTATACCATATACTAGGGACTTATAAGGGCACTCCAGATTCCAATCAGTGATGTGCCTAAGGCACATGGAAACCATTTTAGAGAGGAAGCAGCTAGGCTGGGGTTCTGATTAGCAGGGCCCCAGCCAGACTAAGGTCGAAAACAGTGAAGCATCAGCAAAAGTGGAGGTACCCATGTGAAGCAGATCCTACTCTCCTA